>SJYC01006690.1:0-10224 GCA_006408675.1 Madoqua kirkii
CATGGAGATCCCCTAGAGAAGGAAATGGCCCTCGAGTATTCTTGCGTGGGAAATTCCATGGACAGAAGAGCCTGGTGGGCTACAGTCCATAGGGTTGCAAAATACTCAGATACAACTTAGTGACTAAGCAACAATAACACCTGCCTGTGGAAGGTATTATGCAGATATTTTTTTGGAAAGTAAACATTTCCTTAGAGATGTGTTTGACTACAACTCTGAACTAAATCTAACACTAGATTAAAGGAACAAAGGACTGCCATGTGTGATGGTCACTTCATGCTAGAGCTTCCATGAATATGGAATGACCTTCCAGTTTAGACCTTGTAACTCCTTGCTTCTGGCAGTTTGATTTCCTAGGGTCCCAGGAGTTCAAGCTACATGATCCAGTTTCTTATTTTCCTCCCTACCCCCAATATGTATAAGTGAAAACAAAACAGGAGTTATTGTTCTTCAAGGAGGAACCAAGCTTATAAAATTGCAAAATACTCCTAAATTCTCAAATGCATCTGCAGGTTAACTAGGAGTCCAGTAGATTTTCTCTATAGGGTCAGACCAACTTCTTCACATCACAGGATTATTCAGTCCCTTCCATGTATGGCCTGCTCTGCTTCCCTGTAGCCTCAGACCCTCAGGCCTCCCAAGCAAATGCATTTAGTAACCTGTCAAATCATCTCAATCTCACCCCGAGAAGTCTCTTAGGCTATTATTTCTTGTTTACACTGCCTTCACCTCACATGTTCATCAAACCACCCTGCAGTCAGGGTCTGCTGGAATTCCCAATACTGTCATGATATCATCCTGAATAGACCTGCAACAGGTCACAAGCTCTTTCAGGCTCCAAGCTGTCTGCATAAAGAAGCTCCATAACTTTCTCCCTTCTTATACCACTTGCACTGTGTTGTAAGTGGAATCAATGGAGATGTGTTCATTTCTTTGGTTTATATGTAGCTAATTGTTCCTATGACACTTAGTTTTGTCGTGTTAGAGTTGTCACTGATTTTAAGAGCTTGGAGTTTAGATGTATGTTCTACCTTGTCTGAATGGTGCTCATCTACACATGCAGCTGAGCATTCCATAATGATGATAGGATGAACATTTTACCTTTGAGTCTGACTTGTATTGTCCTGAAAGGTTGAAGTGAAGCTCCTCAGAATAGCTGAGGTTGTTAAACCGCTTTCTATAATCTATAGAATTTGTATATTGGTTTATGTCTTGAACATTCAATTTTGGGTTTGAAAATGTATCCTTCCGTTACAAAATCCTGTACCAAGGGTAATATTCTGTATTGTCTGATGACAAAATCTACCATAGCCACTCAAGGATATTTAAAATGAGAAAGGAAAATGCTTCCTTTATAAGAATTTTAGCTTACATTTTAGCACTATGGAAAGTAGGCATTGGGATAGCATCTTTTCTCTTTAAATATATCCTTGGCTTTCAATTATTCTTTCTACTATACCAAAATGGTTTTAAAAATTCTTCCATCTTCACAGTGTTTACCTTTATGTTGGACTGGCAGGACCACCTTGAGCCCATCCCTCAGCTCTCTTCAGCAAACATTATCATACAAGAGAAACATAAACTGGGGCAGTCTGAGTGCAAAGGAGTCTCTCTGAGAAACTATTATGATGCGCAGGAATTTGGCTTAAAATTAGAGCCTGTCTCAGATAATAGGTGGCCACTGTTAACTCTATAACTTCCATAGGAAATAGAAGCCTAAAATAAAAGATAAGGACCTTCCTTTGAGGGTGAAGGATCAGGCCCTACTCCAGGAAACACCAGCCAGATGCTGCGGAAGCACCATGGTTGGACTGCCAGATACTTGTGACTTTGGAAAATCCTTTTGCTCCTGCGGGTTTCAGTACCCAACTCTGTTTTGTCTGGAGATTTTCTAAGGTTTTAAACTTATTTGTCCACATATATTTATGAGGACCTACAGAGTTTCAGGCACTTGAGATGAAATGTTAAATAATGGAGATGGAGTTTCCAGTTTCCTAGAACTCAGAGATCAGTTAAGTTCAGTTGAGTCGCTCAGTCGTGTCTGACTCTTTGTGACCCCATGGACTGCAGCATGCCAGACTTCACTGTTCATCACCAACTCCTAGAGCTTACTCAAACTCTAGTCCATTGAGTCATTGATGGTTTCCAACCAGCTCATCCTTTGTCATCCCCCTTTCCTCCTGCCTTCAGTCTTTCCCAGTATTAACTCAGAGATCAGTTAAGTTCAGTTGAGTCGCTCAGTCGTATCTGACTCTTTGTGACCCCATGGACTGCAGCATGCCAGACTTCACTGTTCATCACCAACTCCTAGAGCTTACTCAAACTCTAGTCCATTGAGTCATTGATGGTTTCCAACCAGCTCATCCTTTGTCATCCCCCTTTCCTCCTGCCTTCAGTCTTTCCCAGTATCAGGATCTTTTCCAATGAGTCAGTCTTTGCATCAGGTGGCCAAAGTATTGGAATTTCAGCTTCAGCATCAGTCTTTCCAATGAGTCTTCAGGACTGATTTCCTTTAGGATGGATTGGTTGGATCTCCTTGCAGTCCAAGGGACACTCAAGTCTTCTCCAACACCACAGTTCAAAAGCATCAATTCTTTAGTGCTCAGCTTTCTATTTATAGTCCAACTCTCACATCCATACATGACTACTGGAAAAACCATAGTTTGACTAGATGGACCTTTATTGGTAATGTAATGTCTCTGCTTTTTAATATGCTGTCTAGGTTGGTCATAATTTTTCTTCCAAGGAGCAAGTGTCTTTTAATTTCATGGCTTCAGTCACCATCTGCAGTGATTTTGGAGCCCCCCCCCCCCAAAAAAAAGTCTGTCACTTTTTCCATTGTTTCCCCATCTATTTGCCATGATGTGATGGGACCAGATGCCATGATCTTAGTTTTCTTAATGTTGAGCTTTAAGCCAATTTTTTCACTTTCTTTCACTTTCATAAAGAGACTCTTTAGTCACTTTCTGTAATAAGGGTGGTATTATTTGCATATCTGAGGTTATTGATATTTTCCCCAGCAATCTTGATTCCAGCTTGTGCTTAATCTAGCCCAGCATTTCTCATGATGTACTATGCACATGAGTTAAATGAACAGGGTGACAATATACAGCCTTGATGCACTTCTTTCCCAATTTGGAAACAGTCTGTTGTTCAATGTCCAGTTCTAACTCTTGCTTCTTGACCTGCATACAGACTTCTTAGGAGGCAGATTAAGGTGGTCTGGTATTCCCATCTCTTTCAGAATTTTTCACAGTTTGTTGTGATCCACACAGTCAGAGGCTTTGGCATAGTCAATAAAGCAGAAGTAGATGTTTTTCTGGAACTCTTTTGCTTTTTCACTTATCCAAAGGATGTTGGCAATTTGATTTCTGGTTCTTCTGCCTTTTCTAAATCCAGCTTGAACTTCGGGAAGTTCATGGTTCATGTACTGTTGAAGCCTGGCTTGGAGAATTTTGAGCAATACTTTGCTAGCGTGTGAGATGAGTACAATTGTGCGGTGGTTTGAACATTCTTTGGCATTGCCTTTTGTTGGGATTGGAATGAAAACTGATCTGTTCCAGTCCTGTGGCCACTGCTGAGTTTTCCAAATTTGCTTGCATACTGAGTGCAGCACTTTCACAGAATCATCTTTTAGAATTTGAAATAGCTCAGCTGGAATTCCATCACCTCCACTTGCTTTGTTCTTAGTGATGCTACCTAAGGCCCACTTGACTTCGCATTCCAGGATGTCTGGCTCTAGGTAAATGATCACAACATCATGGTTATCTGAGTCATGAAGATCTTTTTTGTACAGTTCTTCTGTGTATTGTTGCCATCTCTTAATATCTCCTGCTTCTGTTAGGTCCATATCACTTCTGTCCTTTATTGTGCCCATCTTTGCGTGAAATGTTCCCTTGGTATCTCTAATTTTCTTGAGGAGATCTCTAGTCTTTCCCATGGTATTATTTCCCTCTATTCCTTTGCATTGATCACTGAGGAAGGCTTTCTTATCTCTCCTTGCTATTCTGGAACTCTGCATTCAGATGGGTATATCTTTCTTTTTCTCCTTTGCCTTTCACTTTTCTTCTTTTCTCAGCTATTTGTAAGGCTTCCTCAGGCAACCATTTTGCCTTTTTGCATTTCTTTTCCATGGGGATGGTCTTGATCCTTGCCTCCTGTACAGTGTCACGACCTCCGTCCATAGTTCTTCAGGCACTCTATCAGATCTAATCCTTGAATCTATTTGCCACTTACACTGTATAGTCATAAGGGATTTGATTTAGGTCATACCTGAATGGTCTAGCGGTTTTCCATACTTTCTTCAATTTAAGTCAGAATTTGGCAATAAGGAGTTCATGATCTGAGCCACAGTCAGCTCCTGGTCTTGTTTTTGTTGACTGTATACAGCTTCTCCATCTTTGACTGCAAAGAATATAATCAATCTGATTTCGGTGTTGACCATCTGGTGATGTCCACGTGTAGAGTCTTCTCTTGTGTTGTTGGAAGAGGGTGTTTGCTATGACCAGTGCATCCTCTTAGCAAAACTCTATTAGCCTTTGCCCTGCTTCATTCTATATTCCAAGGCCAAATTTTCCTGTTACCCCAGGTGTTTCTTGACTTTTAATTTTGTCCTATAATGAAAAGGACATCATTTTGGGTGTTAGTTCTAAAAGGTCTTGTAGGTCTTCATAGAACCATTCAACTTCAGCTTCTTCATCATTACTGGCCTGGGCATAGACTTGGATTACTGTGATATTGGATGATTTACCTTGGAAACGAACAGAGATCATTCTTTCACTTTTGAGACTGCATCCACGTTCTGCATTTTGGATTCTTTTGTTGACTATGATGGCTATTCTATTTCTTGTAAGGGATTCTTGCCCACAGCAGTAGATATAATGATCATCCGAATTAAATTCACTCACTCTAGTCCATTTTAGTTCACAGATTCCTAAAATGTCAATATTCACTCTTGCTGTCTCCTGTTTGACCACTTTCAATTTGCCTTGATTCATGGACCTAACGTTCCAGTTTCCTATGCAATATTGCACTTTACAGCATCAGAATTTACTTCCATCACCACTCACATCCACAACTAGGTGTTGTTTTTGCTTTGGCTCCTCTCTCCATTCTTTCTGGAGTTATTCCTTCATTGATCTCCAGTAGCATGGGCACCTACCAACCTAGAGAGTTCATCTTCCAGTGTCCTATCTTTTTGCCTTTTCATAATGTTCATGAGGTTTCTCAAGGCAAGAATACTGAAGTGGTTTGCCATTCCCTTCTCCAGTGGACCACGTTTTGTCAGACCTCTGCACCATGACTCATCGGTCTTGGGTGACCCCACACGGCATGGGTTAGTTTCATTGAATTAGACACATCTGTGGTCCATGTGATCAGATTGTGATAGTTTGCATTTAATAGTCTGTCTATGGAAGGAAGATTACCAGTTGCATTTAATAAGGGTTTTAGTTTAATGTAGCCTTTGGATTATTCGAAGTCATACTTCTTTTGTCCTATTTCTACTTGCTGGTCTTCCTCAACCATTCCCAGAGAGATACAACATAGCACCAAATTAAACACTTGTCTAACATGATGTGTTGAGAAAATGCCAAGTGTATTTTATTAGAATTTGTTTTGATTAATTGTGGTCAATATTGTCTGCATTCATGGGTGTGATTCAGGGAGGGAGAACAGATATTAGTGACCACATTTGGGTCTTATTGCTGTGTCATAGTTATAAAGCTGTATGGATAAAATACAGGTCAAAATAAATCACAGCTAAAATTTTTTCTCAGCCTTATAAAAAAAATCAGTCTACATAAATGTATCTATTGCATTTAAGCAGTGGGTTTTTTTATTTTTGAGAGCCAATACGTGCTATTTCTCTACAAAAACAGCTATGTTTAAAGCTTAATGAAGTAGGAAAGGCATTCAGGAAGAGCTAGAGCCAACATCTTGTATGTTTGAACCTGTCTGTTCTGCCAGTGACCCATAGAGTGAAGAGCTGTGTCAGCTAATCATTTAGCTGACCATTGCTGACAGACAAATACCTCATGCTGAGCTGGGAGGGAATGTCACAAAAGCATCAGAAGTCAACAAGGTGACACAGTTCCTGTGGGGTCCTGTGCTTAGTTTTGCCTTGGCTTGGAGCTGAGCAACTTCACATAAAAATGCATCTTATCTGCAAATAACATACACATTTTAAGACTTTAAATTAGTTTGTTTTCAGAGGTGTTTTTGAAACTACTTGGACACATATTTTTACAATGATGGTAATTAGCTAAATAATAATATCACAGACATCAAAAGAGATAGCATGTTTTCAAAATCATGCAACAATAGATGAGCACTTACATGGGTTTAATTGGAACACCTAATAATTATAACCTTGTAGCTACAGGGGAAGATATGTTTTCAACAGTAAACACCAACACAGAAAATCAAAACAAAAATTTGTCAACAGAAGACCGCTCTGCTCATAAGACTGCTAAGCCAGATGCAGCTGTTTATTTAATATATTGTTTCAGAGGACATAGTACTCTAATGATACCACAGAGGTAGTGGTTCCAACACTGTCAATAGCAAAAATCCTGTAATCCACCCACCCCTTCATTTGCAAACTGAGAGAGACTTTCTCCCATAAATTTGCATTCTGTAAATAGTTATGGGTTTTCCCTTCCCTGCCACCCCCCAACCCCATATTCTTTGGCTGAACCTGGCAGAATGAAGGATCTTAGTTCCCCAACCAAAGATTGAACCCGCTCCCCCCGCAGAAGCGCAGTCTCAACCACTAGACCACCAGGGAAGGTTCCTGGGTTTTTCCATTTTAATAAGCAAAGACAATTTAAACTACCAGTTAACGATTATGATGAAGGTGAAATACACATATTCGACACTGAATTTCTATAATTTCTATCCAAACCAAGGAAACCTGTTGAAGATATTGCAGATTCCCTTATGGTGACCAAATATGTAATTCTTTTAGACATTTAAAAATCTTGAAAATGGTACATGAAACCCATTGCTAGTTTTTAGGATGTTTTAGAGTTTGAGAGTTCTCTTACAAAGAAACTCAATGATGCATAAAATTATAGTGTGAATTTAGCTGTGTTGGATGCATTTAAGATTTCTTTCTCTAAGCATGTGAAGAACCAAGCTATGGTTTCCTAATAGAATTAAACAAACTTTCTCTCATATTTCAAGACAAATTTGATGGGGCTCCTTACATCTGAGTCTTTGGTAATTATTAAAAAATGTATGGCTAAACAATGGAACTGTTTATTGCTCTTGGCAGATCTGAATGGGCACAATATGAAATAGGCTGGGATGCAAAGAACAAAATAAACAACTATTTTTTATAAAAATGTGAATTACTGATTTCATTGTGAGATGGTTGGTATTGCAAGATGTGGAAGAAGATAGGAAAATTTTTTATCCTTACTAGTTATACTGCCTCTGAGAACTAATGTTGGTCCTTGGGAAGCGTGTGTGTGTGTGTGTGTGTGTGTGTGTGTGTGTGTGTGTTCTGACAGTTCTCTACTGAACAGACTATATAGTGGATGTGTGATACCAAGTGTGTGGCTTAGACTCACTCTAGATTTTTTATGTGATCTCTGAGTCTTGAAGGCATATCTGTACTCCCATCTTATCCGCGCAGATTTTTTAGGGCATGATGTGCCAAAAGCTACTGAGAATGTTTCCTGGAGCCCTGAGATCTTCTTTTTAATATTGATTACTACTGATTTAGGGAAAGATATTGCTGGGGGAAAGAGGAAAGATACTTGAGTGAGATTTTTTCTAAAAGGCCAGAAATAGAATTTTCTGAGAGTGGGAAGAGGATTGCATGACAAAGATGCTCCATTAGAGAAGAATGGTTGTTAAGTATGGTGGGGGCAAACTTAGAAGCTGGAATGGAGGTGACTATAAGAACCCTCTTTCCATTATAAATTATATTCTTGGATGGTCTTCCCTTGAACATGGGAAAGGTCATGTAAAATTTTACATCCATCAATCAACCCTATGCCATCCTACCCTCCTATGGTCCCTGCCTGCCCCCCCCTCCCCGTTTTATCAAGGAATAACTGACATACATCACTTTATAAGTTTAAGGCATATTGTGTGATGGTTTGATTTATGTAAATTATGAAATCCCTATGGTTTATTATTTTTAGTTACCACAAATCATTATGTCAAGTTTGTTGTAACTGAGGAGGTTTGTGTGCTGGTGTTATGGAGGACAAAAAAAGATGAAGCAAAATGACAAATGACCTTAAAAAATTTTTTTTAAATTAAAGTCAGTTTACAATATTGTGTTAGTCAAGTGTGTAGCAAAGTGATTTAGTTATCTGTACATATATATATATGTGTATTTATACTCATTTAAAATTCTTTTCCATCATATTTTAAGATATTGAATATAGTTCCCTGTGCTATACAGTAAGTCCTTGTTGTTTATCTATTTTATACATGGAGTGTGCACCTCTTGAGGTTTCCCAGGTGGCCCAGCAGTAAAGAATCAACCTACCAATATAGGAACCTAGGAGATGTGGGTTCGATCCCTGGGTCGGGAAGATCCCTTGGAGGAGGAAATGGCAACCCACTCCAGTGTTCTTGCTAGGATAATCCCAGGGACAGAGGATCCTGGTGGGCTACAGTCAAGACAGAACAGGGTGGATGAGCACCCACATGCACCATGTGCATCTCTTAATCACATATTACCAATTTATCTTCCTCCACTTCTTTGAAAACCATAAGTTTACTTTCTATGCCTATAGTCTGTTTCTGTTCTATGTTTAAGTTTATTTGCATTATTTTTTAGATTAAACATATAAATGATGTATAATATTTGGCTTTGTCTGACTACTTCATCTAGTATGATAACCTCTAGGTCCATCCATGTTGCTATAAATGACATTATTTCATTAGTATATATACTACATCTTCTTTATCCATTCATCTGTTGATGGATACTTGGGTTGGTTCCATGTCTTAGCTTTTGGAACTAGTGCTCCAGTGAACTCGGGATGTATGTTGCTGTTGTTCAGTTGCAAACTCGTGTCCCACTCTTCACAACCCCTTGGACTGCTGCATGCCAGGTTTCCTTGTCCCTTACCATCTCCCAGTGTTTGCCCAAGTTTATGTTCACTGCATTGGTGACACCATCTAGCCATCTCATCCTCTGTCACCCTCTTCTCCTTCTGCCTTCAATCTTTCCCAGCATCAGGGTCTTTTCCAATGAGTTGGCTGTTCACATCAGGTGGCCAAAGTACTGGAGCTTCAGCTTCAGCATCAGTCCTTCGAATGAGTATTCAGGATTGATTTCCTTTAAGATTGACTGGTTTAATCTCCTTGCTGTTCAAGAGTCTTCTCCAGCATCACAGTTTGAAAGCATCAACTCTTTGGCGATCTGCCTTCTTTATGGTCCAGCTCTTAGAGCTGTACATGACTACTGGAAAGACCATAGCTTTGAGTATATAGACCTTTGTCAGCAAAATGATGTCTTTGCTTTTTAACACACTGTCTAGGTTTTTCATAGCTTTCCTGCCAAGAAGCAATAGTATACTAATTTCATGGCTACTGTCACCATCTGCAGTGATTTTAGAACCCAAACTGCTTCCACTTTTCCCCTTTCAATTTGCCATGAAGTGATTGGGCCATGTGCCATGATCTTAATATTTATTATTATTTTTAATATTTAGTTTTAGTTTTAGGGTGTATGCATCTGTTCAAATTAGAGCTTTTGTCTTTTCTGAATATATGCCCAGGAGTGGGATTGCTGGATCATACGGTAACTATTTTTAGCTTTTAATGAACCTCCATGCTGTAATTGGGCACACCAATTTACATTTTTGACACCAGTGTTTCCCTTTCCTCCACACCCTTTCTAGTATTTGTTATTTTAGACTTTTTAATGATGGCTATTCTGACTGGTATGAGGCGATACCTCATAGTAGTTTTTGTTTGTTTGTTTGTTTATCTAGATAGCCTTTTTCTATTTTTCTAAACTTTAAACAGACTCCCCAGGTGGAGCAAGTAGTAAAGAACCCACCCACCAATGCAGGAGACATAAGAGATGTGGGTCTGATCTCTGGGTTGGGAAGATCCCCTGGAGGATGGCATGGCAACCCACTCCAGTATTCTTGCCTGGAGAATCCCATGGACAGACGAGCCTGGTGGGCTACAGTTCATAGGGCTGCAAAGAGTTGGACATGATTGAAGTGACTTGGCATGCATGTAGATACT
>SJYC01006691.1:0-41197 GCA_006408675.1 Madoqua kirkii
CCTCAAGACTTCTCCATCTATACAGCATTGATGATAAAACATCTAGGTTAAAGATGAAAGGTTTCTCCATATTGAGGGTCACCCATAGAGGTTCACTCTGATTCCATCCTGTGGGGTTATAAAGACCATATGCATTCTGCAGACAGGCAGGCTCCAAATAAGAGTGGTGTGACTAAACTGAGCATACTCAGGCTGTTTTCCAAACTGGCCCATCAAATAAGTCACTCATCATGAAGGTCGTGGGGCTGCTGATCTTCAGCTTCCAGAAGGAACTGGCTGAGGGAAATCAAAGTGTCCTAGTCCCAGGAAAAGTAGCCTGTCCAGGAAGGAATGAAGTAAGGGAGCTGAAAAACTCAGTTAAAGGCTCAGCTTTACTGCCCACATCAAATCTGCTGTAGCCTTACATCGTACTGAACCAATGAAAAGTGTGTATTGCTTCCTATGTGCACCAGGATGATGGTTCTTACTTCAAGGGGGGAAGGCTGACAACTGAGCTTCACTCACACATTGCCTTCTACAAATTTCCCCAAACAGTGTCCCAAACCATATTAACAAGTGTTCCATTTCAAGAAAGAATTCTAACGCCAGTTATGTTTGGGATATATTTATATACTATAGGAAATTCACGATATACATTAAACAATCTAAAAATAAATCTGAGAAGTCCTGCAATAGAGAAAATTATTAATGTTAGTTGATCCAGTATTTTCTATTGAATTTAACTATAGACTCCATTTTTCATAGGATGTATTTTTCATGGAACAAGACTGACATCTTTCTTGAGACCGTTTCTTCCTTTACTCCTATGACATCACTCAGTTTTCCTCTTACCTATCTGGGTCCTTCTACCTCCTTGATTGGCTCATTGTTTTCTACTTGGTCATTGACATTAGATTTTCTCATGTATTAGGCCTAAACTTGTCTCTCTTTTCATTCCTTATTCTTCTTTTCTCTCATCTATGCTTATGGCTTTAAAGACTGACTCATGAAGATGTCTCACAAAGCTCACAAAATAGCTCCAGCTAGACCTCTTCTCTAAAACTCAGCCCTGCATATTTATTCATCAGCTCACTTGACGTCTACTCTGGGATGTCTGAAAGGACTTCTAACTCAGTGTTAAATCAAGACCATTGTTTTCTTGTCTTTGACCAGTGTTCTTGCAGTCTTCCTTTTCTCATGAAATGGTATTATAATTTATTCTATTATATAAACCAGAAACTTGGAGTCATCCTGACATATATGTACACAAATATGTATGATGTCCTTGACACCACCCTCAAACATACACCAAATAGGATAGATGTTATTTCTTTTTTTTTTTGTATTAGGCCTAAACTTGTCTCTCTTTTCATTCCTTATTCTTCTTTTCTCTCATCTATGCTTATGGCTTTAAAGACTGACTCATGAAGATGTCTCACAAAGCTCACAAAATAGCTCCAGTCTAGACCTCTTCTCTAAAACTCAGCCCTGCATATTTATTCATCAGCTCACTTGACGTCTACTCTGGGATGTCTGAAAGGACTTCTAACTCAGTGTTAAATCAAGACCATTGTTTTCTTGTCTTTGACCAGTGTTCTTGCAGTCTTCCTTTTCTCATGAAATGGTATTATAATTTATTCTATTATATAAACCAGAAACTTGGAGTCATCCTGACATATATGTACACAAATATGTATGATGTCCTTGACACCACCCTCAAACATACACCAAATAGGATAGATGTTATTTCTTTTTTTTTTGCCACACCTTGAGTTTGTGGGCTCTTATTTCTCTGAACAGGGATTGACCCTGGACCATTGCAGTAAAAGTGCTGAGCCCTAACTCCTGGACTGCCAGGGAATTCCCTAGATGATATTTCCTAAGAACTTTAAATTCATCCACTTCTCTGCAACTTCATTTCCTTCAGTTTGTTTTATTGCCCAACTTTTCACACCCAGGAGCCTACAAAAAGGCTTACCCACTCTATAGCACTCACTCTTGTCTTCCTGAATCCATTATCCACACTATAGCCAAGTGATAGTTCTTATCACAAATATAATAACATCACCTTTTTTCTTATAAGATTCCATTACTCTTAGACAAAGACCAAATCCTTAAGTCACAGAGGCCCTCTGAGATTGGGCCTCTTTCTATTCTTTCAGCCACATTTTGCATTACTCTACTCATAACTTTATTTGCTTCTCTTGTCTTAGTTGTTTTTGTTGTAAAAAATTGATATATCATTTACTCTTTTTGGTATTCACTTATGGTATATCATAATATAAAATTCACTCTTTTGAGGTGTACAGTTCAATCATTTTAGTACATTTTTAAGGTTGTGCAACCATCACCGCTGGGGGTTCCTTGGTACCACCACCAGCAAAGAATCCTCTTGCAATGCAGCAGACCCTGGTTCGATTCCTGGGTCAGGAAGATCCCCTGGGGAAAGGATAGGCTACCCAATCCAGTATTCTTGGGTTTCACTGGTGGCTAAGATTGTAAAGAATCCACCTGCAATGTGGGAGACCTGGGTTGGACCCCTGGGTTGGGAAGATCCCCTGGAGGAGGGCATGGCAACCCACTCCAGTATTGCCTGGAGAATCCTCATGGACAGAGGAGTCTGTGGGGAATAGCATATTCTCTATTGCTGCAGGGTTATTTTTAAACAAAAATTATTTGTTTATTATAACTGTGTCAGGTATTAGTTGCAGTATGTGGGATTTTGATCTTTGCTGCAGCATGCAGGGTCCAGCTTTCCGACCAGGGATAGAAACCTGGGCAGCCTACACTGGGAGCGTGAAATCTTAGCCACTGGACCACCGGGGAAGTTTCTGTAGGGTCTTTTTGAATGTACAGTTCCTATTTCTGTAATCCTTTAACTTATAAGTTGACTCTTCCTTTTGTTCTCCTTATACAGATTGCAACTATCATTTCCTTAAAGAAATATTCTCTGATATTTCTAGGTCAAATTCACTGACCATAAGCTCTCATAGGTCCTTGTGATTTTCACTCATAGAGTTTACCACAATTTTAATTTAACATTTATATATGTGAGTCTGATTAGTGCCTTCTCTCCCAACTATATGTTTCCTAAAGGTAAGAAACTCCTTTATATTATTCCTCATTGCATTTTCAGCACAGACAATGCCTGGCATACAGTTGCTAACATAGTTAATAAGTATTTTAGGAATGAATGAAAATAAATAGATTGATTCTGTGTTATAGAACTAAATTTAATAGGTAAAGGCATTCAATGGCACTGTGTTTTCCTGTGGAATTTCTCAGAAGACAGTTTAGGGTCACAAATCTCTCTTTGTGAACACAGAAAAGATAAATGAGAGGAGAAAGTTAGGGCAGAGAAAAATGTCTGTAGGAATGAAGGATAGACACTTTTCATCAGATTACTTTTGTATATCCTTATGAATTTAAAACTAATGTCCTACTATGATTTTGGACAGCTTGTAGAAATCAATTCATTTATTTTTTAAACACACTTCCTCATGAATTGATTTTCTTAAAATTATTAAAATGAAAACTCAGTTTTCTTTCAATGAATTGACTCTTCTGCTAATTGTCTTTGCTTTGGAATACAGGCACTATTTGCCAGGCTTTAGACTTCTTTAAAGAAAAAAAAGCAAAATGGAAGATTTCTAGCATCCTTTATCTACTGACACAAATTATCTCCATTGGTAGTGACTGTCTGAAACCCAAGATTCTTATTCACTTCAGTTGAGTGCTTTTGCTAAGCATTAGATGACATTTACTTATACAAATGAAGGCTAGAATTTCAGGAAAATCTATTCTAACATCCTCTAACATTTATCATTTCAAGTGACCCACAGTAAAGAGCAGCTGCACACCCTTACACCCTGACACTCAGTGGGGCTATCAACTGGCAGTTAGGACACTTTACTCAAATGCTTGGTATCTAGCAAAGGAAGAGAGTGACTGGTACTCCATACACATCAACAAACAATGATATCCTGAAGCATAATGACCACAAGCATGCTAGTCCTCATCTTACCTGTGACCAAGTGTAGCCTTGGGTGATAAAGATGGGAAACAGCAATACTAAAGAAAATGTACCTGTAAAGGAGCTTTCCTAAATTGCTAAAGGTGTCAAGCTTCTTTTTCTCCTCCCTGTTAGTAAACTCTTCATGGTTGAAAGCATGGAGGCCTACTGACAGGAGATGGACATGCCATAGACAGAAGTGGCCCTTGGACCCTGGAGGTCACTGTGTGATGGTGTGTGTGAAGGAATGTGAATCCTTTTCACGTCTTTGTTCTAGTGGACATGGTCCACTGGCAAATCCTGTTGCACTAAGATCGGAGGGTGCAGATAACCCAAACATAATCCAGACGTGCGGACATTGTTTTTGTGACACAGCATTCGGAATCCAAAGTGCACCACCCCACTCAAAAGACAAACAAGTCGTTGGTTTCTTCCTGCATGTAGAACTCCAGACCTATAAGTCTCTCATTTTCTCAATCTCTAACTCTTTTTCTTTCTATCTCTATGACTGTCTTATTTCTCCATTAACTAAATACTTATACTTCAGATGTATTATGTGTGTCTTCTAGACATTGTATGCTCAGTACCTGAAGATACAGTTGACTACTTAATATGTATAAAATATGTAGCATGTTCGTACAAGTCATATATATTTACATATCTGTATATATTATATGCATGTATTAGTGTCCTAAATATTTGGTCTTTCCAGATGGCACTAGTGGTAAAGAACCTGCCTGCCAATGCAGAAGGCATGAGAGATGTAGGTTTGATCCTTGGATTGGGAAGATTCCTTGGAGAAGGGATTGGCTACCCACTCCAGTATTTTTGCCTGGAGAATCTCATGGACAGAGGAGCCGCGCTGGCTTTGGTCCATAGGGTTGCAAAGAGTCAGCCATGACTAAATATTTACAACCCCCAGTTAAAAAGATAACTCTTAAGTCCATCTGGCATTGAATGGGCAAACATAAATTATCTAACCACATTTTATGGAGGAAAGAAAATGTAATTTTGTCAGAAACAGGATAAGAATGAGTTGGAATTTATGAATATTTGTCCAAATGGACTCAGTGCCCTTGCCTGGGCTTCCTTGCCTATGGGGTCAACTACGTCACTCTACCAGCAACTTGGGTTCTCTGTATCAGCTCTTGGGCTCCACGTGGGCTCCATCTTTGGGAATTTTCCTTGGTATTCTGTTGTTTGTTGTGAACATTGACGTCTGTACTGTTTTCTGTATTCTTACCTTGACCTAGCTCTTTGTATTTGCCTTGGCTCCCAGATCCTTCTTCCCCTGGAAGAATACCCAATATCCTGAAGCCACAGAAAGGCAATGTCAGGCAATGACACTCCCACAGATCTTGGTGTTTGCAGGTCATTCCTCTGGCCTCTGCTCTGGGATCTCTGCTCCCAAGGACTTACCCAGTCCTTTAGAGCCACAGCAGATATTTGGGGAGCATGGAACCCTTGTTGGGTGGGTTCAGAAAGTGTCTCTGGGCCCTAGTGCTGGGCTTTTCAGGACTAGGTGCCTCAACTCTAGGTCTCTGAACCCTTCAGAGGCCACAGAGTGACATGCTAGGTTGGCAGTGTGCCCCATGGCCTCCACATGCTGTAGCCAGGAAACCTCATGTTCTAGTACATGGCCTAGGACACGACATTTGGAGCAATTATGGCATTTGCCTCTGCACTCTTCCTGCAGTGTTATCAGGGTCCTAGCAGTTGGCTATGCTATGCTATGCTAACTCACTTCAGTGGTGTCCGACTCTGTGCAGCCCCAGAGAGGGCAGCCCACCAGGCTCCCCGGTCCCTGGGATTCTCCAGGCAAGAACACTGGAGTGGGTTACCACTTTCTTCTCCAATGCATGAAAGTGAAAAGTGAAAGTGAAGTCGCTCAGTTGTTTCTGACTCCTAGCGACCCCGTGGACTGCAGCCTACCAGGCTCCTCCGTCCATGGGATTTTCCAGGCAAGAGTACTGGAGTGGGGTGCCATTGCCTTCTCCAGCAGTTGGCTAGTATCTGATATATTTTATGTATCCCCACATGAGGTCTTGACAGAGCCAAGAACTGAAGCATGTTCTCTAGCACTAGGACCTTCAGAAAATCATCCAAGGACAAAGGACAAAATACCTAACTCTTTCCCTAGTGTTTTCACATTATGAAGCTGGAGGCCAACTTTTGGGGAGCTCTCAGGTAGATAGTGACCACCAGAGGTTGTCCTTATTCTTCACTGCCTTCAAATAGAACAATGTTTGATCCAGCAGGACCAGATTTCCACCTGTATCCTTGTGATCTGTCTCAGAAACCTTGAACAGGTTATGAGGAGTATTGAATAGGAAAAGCTGGATGTAGAATGATCCTGGAGTCAGCTTCTGTATCCCGTCCTTGGATGAAGGTAACCCAATGAAGCTATCACAGAAACCCATCTCCCACCTGTGAAGAACTTTAACTTACTACCAATAAAACTGATTATCTCTTTGATCCATGAGTTAACGGGAGAAGGGAAACTGCATGAATAGTGCACTTGATATTGTATCAGTGTAAATCTGTGCTTCTTTGAATCCAGATTTTTTGATTCTAAAGCCCAGAACTCTCTATCACACACTACTTCCTTTTTCTTAGGATACAACCGATGCCCAACCTCAAAAAGACCCATCTCCTAAAAGGACATAAGAAATGATATCTATTAATTCATTGATTTAACTGAAGTATAATAGACCTACAAACCATGCTAGTTCCAGGTGACAGCATAGTGATTCTTTCAGCGAATCATTACAAAATGGTTACTATAAGTCTAGTTATTATCCGTTACCATACAAAGTTATAATAGTATTATTGACTATATTCCCCATATTGTACACTTCATCCCTATGATTTATAACTGGAAGTTTGTCCCTCTTAATGTCCCTCACCTGTTTCACTCATCTCCCTACCTGCCTCCCTTCTGGCAACCACCTGTTTGTTCTCTGAATCTTGAGTCTGTTTTGTTATGTTTGTTCATATGTTTTGTTTTTTAGATTCCAGATATAAGTGAAATCACATAGCATTTGTCTTCCTCTAACAATTTTTCTTAGCAGAATACTATCTGTGTCCATCCATGTTGTTATGAATGACTAGATTTCATTATTTTTTCTGGCTAGTATTCCATTGTGTGTGTATATATATATATATATATATATACACACCACATCTTCTTTATCCACTGATATATATCCAGGATATATACATATATATATATTCCATTGTATATATATAATATATGTATATGTATGTATATGTATGCATATATATATATATATATATATATATATATACACACACCACATCTTCTTTATCCACTCATCTATTGATGCACATCTAGGTCACTTCTATACCTTGGCTATTATAAATAATGTTGCAATGAACACAGGGGTGCATATTTCTACTTAAGTTAATGTCTGTCATTTCTCTGGAAAAATACCTAGAAGTGAAATAGCTGGATTGTATGGTAGTACTATTTTTTAATTTTTGAGGAAATCGTCATACCATTTTCCATAGTGGCTACACAAATTTACATTTCCACCAACTGTGCACAAAGTTTCCCTTTTCTCCACATCCTTGCCAATACTTATTATTTGTCTTTTTGATAGTAGCCATTCTGACTGGTATGAAACAATATCTTGAGATTTTGACTTGCATTTCCCTGATGATTTAGTCATGTTGAACATCGATTCATGTGTCTATTGGTTATCTGTGTGTCTTGTTTGGAAAAATGTCTACTCAGGTCCTCTGCCCATTTTTAAAAATTGGATTTTCTTGTGTTTTTGATGTTGAGTTGTGTGAGTTCTTTGTACATTTTGGATATTAAGCCCTTATCAGACATATTGCTTGCATATATATATATATATATATATATATATATATACACACACCACATCTTCTTTATCCACTCATCTATTGATGCACATCTAGGTCACTTCTATACCTTGGCTATTATAAATAATGTTGCAATGAACACAGGGGTGCATATTTCTACTTAAGTTAATGTCTGTCATTTCTCTGGAAAAATACCTAGAAGTGAAATAGCTGGATTGTATGGTAGTACTATTTTTTAATTTTTGAGGAAATCGTCATACCATTTTCCATAGTGGCTACACAAATTTACATTTCCACCAACTGTGCACAAAGTTTCCCTTTTTTCCACATCCTTGCCAATACTTATTATTTGTCTTTTTGATAGTAGCCATTCTGACTGGTATGAAACAATATCTTGAGATTTTGACTTGCATTTCCCTGATGATTTAGTCATGTTGAACATCGATTCATGTGTCTATTGGTTATCTGTGTGTCTTGTTTGGAAAAATGTCTACTCAGGTCCTCTGCCCATTTTTAAAAATTGGATTTTCTTGTGTTTTTGATGTTGAGTTGTGTGAGTTCTTTGTACATTTTGGATATTAAGCCCTTATCAGACATATTGCTTGCAAATATCTTCTCCCATTCACTAGACAGCCTTTTGTTTTTTTGGCAGTTTTTTTCTTCTCTATGCAAAAGCTTTTAAGTCTGATGTAGTCCCATTTATTTATTTATTTTTTTGGTTACTCTGGCCAAAAAAGATATTAGAAATAACTTATGTTAGTACATTTGAGCTGGCCTTCAACAAGTAGGCAAAATGTAGTCATGAGGAAATGGGAAAAGGAAAAGACATTTCAGGCAGAAGAAACAGGGGAGAACAGACATGAGTTGGGACACTGGGGAGCACGTGTGCCAATGTTCAAGGAGCCAAGGGAAGTAGCTTTATTGTCTCCCAGTGATTAATGTGTGAATAATCACTCAGATGGTGCTGGTGCTGTGCAGTACAGATGTGTTAGGTAACTTTTTCTTCTTTTCTCTAATTTTTCCCGTGCAACCTGCATGTCCTCTGTTCTTGCCTGGGACTCAGTCCACGTGTCTCAATCTGTCTCTGTGTCACTGTCACTGCTCTACTCCGGGCCCTTCTTCGTGACCCCTCTGCACTGCTGATGTCGTTTGCCTGCAAGTCCTGCTTTTCTGCTTCATCTGGCTACTCACTCCAGAACTCCTACAAATCATACTCCCTAGGCCTCAGCCAGCCCAGGCGTCCTGCTCCCCTCGGCACTCTCCTCATTGCTTGTGACCCTAACCACAACCTCCTCTGCATCCTCACCCCTGGCTCCACCCCCTCCCTCTGGCCACCACACTGCCTGCCACTGTCCTCCATTCATCTGACCATTGTCCCACCCCACGTGAGTCTCTTTGGAGTGGCCTCTGACACAACTTGTTGGGCTCAAGGTCTCTCAGCCTCCTCTGAGGATTAAGAGCAACAGCCTCACTACCTGGGCTTTGCTGAACTGAGTACAATGTGGGAAATGTGCTCTAATGTTCTCTATAAAGATTGTGCTGAAAAAACCAACCAACCAACCAAATGAAATGTACCCATGGCCACCTTTCCCCTGGATATCTATACACAGTTAGGGTGGATGAATTTGGTAGTTTCAGTGTTGACTATGTGCTCTGCAATTGCTACGTCAGGTACTGGGACACACAAAGACTGGGTGATCCAAGTTCTGACTTCACAGAGCTCACATGGCAATGGAGGAGACTGCACATAAGCAAGTCAACCAGCAAACATAAATAATGTAATTTTAGGTGGTGATAGATGTTGTGAAGCAAATAAGTCAGGGTGGGAAATTTAAGGGTCAAAGCAAAGACTTGTGAGGATGGGATCTCAGTCTCACACACCTAATCTCTACCTGAAGAGGATTTCTTTAATAAAAATACAATAACAATTTTTTATATTGCAATTGGTAGAACATTTCTCTGTGAAACTGAAGGTAGAAGTATTGCAAATATTTCCCTGCTTATACATAAGCACTCCTCTTGGGAAAACTTGTGTCAGTTCCTTGTAAGTTATGATCGGGCAACTTAGACACAGAAATATAAATTATAATGTGATTGTCTTGGACTAATTTTAACAGCTAATATACGGTTGGAATTCGAGATTCACAATATCTCTCCCAGAGTCAGCTGAGCGTTCTCAATCTGTGCTCAGTACCTTGTGGTCCCCTTTGTGTTAATGATCATGCTAATTACCTGCAAGTTTCTTTAGTTCCACCTTTAGGGAATGCGGATTTCAAACCCTGATTAATTCTATTTAAAACATTTGTGTATGTGTTCAGTTGCTTAGTCGTGTCTGAGTCTTTTGTGAACCCACAGACTGTAGACCACTAGGCTCCTCTGTCCATGGAATTTTCCAGGCAAGAATACTGGAGTAGGTTGCCATTTCCTCCTCCAGGGGATCTTCCCCACCCAGGGATCAAACCTTCATTTCCTGCATCTTCTGCATTGCAAGCAGCTTCTTTTACCGCTGAGTCATCAGGGAAGCCCAAGTAAAGCATTTATCTCCTTGCTATGCAAATTCTCCCTGCAACTGGAAAGTATTCAAGTAATATTTGCCTCCAATTAAGACTGTGCTGCTAGGATAATATTTAGATTTGAGGGGATAGTTTTTGCTACCTATTGTTTTGTGTTTTATATCTCATGAGGGCAACACACATAGTTTCAAGATGATTTTATTAAAATTATAAAAAATTCCAATGATGATGATGATGATAATGGGAAATATTAGTCTGCTGCTGCTGCTAAGTCACTTCAGTCGTGTCCTACTCTGTGCGATCCCATGGATGGCAGCCAACCAGGCTCCCCTGTCACCCGGATTTTCCAGGCCTGAACATTGGAGTGGGTCGCCATCTCCTCCAATGCGTGAAAGTGTAAAGTGAAAGTGAAGTCGCTTAGTCCTGTCTGACTCTTAGTGACCCCATGGACTGCAGCCCACCAGGCTCCGCTGTCCATAGGATTTTCCAGGCAAGAGTACTGGAGTGGGGTGCCATTGCCTTATTAGTCTAGTGCCTTTTAATTAGAAATTTCCAAACAGAAAGTTCAAAGGTTGTTCTTATGATAGACATATATCTCTTCCATAACTGATAAACTCCTCTATAAACATATACATTTCTCCTCCAAATTGATGTTTTCTTAACATGGGTCATGTGCAATGAGATTATAAACAATTTAGGGCCATGATTCAAAAACTGAGGTAAAATATATATGCACTGCACAGGTCTTAAGTGTAATAGTCAATGAATTTTGATAATTTATTCAGCTATGTGATCACTATTATAATTAAGAATATTTTCATTATTCCAGAAAATTCCCCACTGTCATAGTGTGACACGTGTAGAATGTATTTGGATATAAAAATAACTGCAGGCTGAAATCTGGCTTACTCTCACTAATACATTTAACCAACATCTTAACTAAATGAGCTATTTTCTTGAACACCTGCTGGCAGTTAAATATCGCTCATTGCCCATGGGCTTATCAGTGGTGCCAAAATCATTTGGGGAAAACTTTACTCCTGAGGTAGCAAAAGCTTACTGATTAATTTAACAATGAGCTAATTATAATGGCTTCTTATAATTTGCTGAAGTTGGGAGGTTTTGCCTCATTCAGATCAAACATGTCCATCATCAGTGTCTTTGGGGCCCAGAAAGCAACCTCAGTTTTCCTGTTGAAATAGACTACAGCCCCCTGAAGAGACGTGGACTGAAGCACACTGCACAGATTTTATTCTCATTCATTCAACAGATAACCTCTGACTATGTTCCGGGAGTTTTTGAGGTACTGGGTTTATAACAGGGATCAAACAGGCAAAATCTCTCTCCTCACAAAGAAAAAAAAAAGGCCACCCCAAATAAGTCTAATAATATAATGTTAATGTAGGGGTCTAGGGGATGATGGGAGAAGCTCTAGACAGTCAGCACAAATGGCCTGGAGCTGATTGTGGCTCAGATCATCAGCTCCTTATTGTAAAATTCAGGCTCAAATTGAAGAAAGCAGGGAAAACCACTAGGCTTTTCAGATCTGACCTAAATCAAATCCCTTACGATTATACAGTGGAGGTGGTGAATAGATTCAAGGGACTAGATCTGATAGACAGAATGCCTGAAGAACTATGGATGGAGGTTTGCAACACAGTACAGGAGGCAGTGACCAAAACCATCCCCAAGAAAAAGAAATGTAAGAAGGCAAAGTAGTTGTCTGAGGAGGCCTTACAAATAGCTCAGAAAAGAAGACAAGCGAAAGGCAAAGGAGAAAGGGAAAGATATACCCATTTGGATGCAGAGTTACAGAGAATAACAAGGGGAGACAAGAAAGCCTTCTTAAGTGAACAATGCAAAGAAATAGAGGAAAACAATAGAAGGGGAAAGACTGGAGATCTGTTTAAGAAAATTAGAGATACCACAGGAACATTTCATGCAAAGATGGGCACAATAATGGACAGAAATGGTATGGAACTAACAGAAGCAGAAGATATTAAGAAGAGGTGGCAAGAATACACAGAAGAGCTATACAAAAAAAAATTTTCATGACCCAGATAACCACGATGGTGTGATCACTCACCTAGAGCCAGACATCCTGGAATGTGAAGTCAAGTGGGCTTTAGGGAGCATCACTATGAACAAAGCTAGTAGCGGTGATGGAATTCCAGCTGAGCTATTTCAATTCCTAAAAAACGATGCTGTGAAAGTGCTGCACTCAATATGCCAGCAAGTTGGGAAAACTCAGCAGTTGCCACAGGACTGGAAAAGGTCAATTTTCATTCCAATCCCAAAGAAAGGCAATGCCAAAGAATGTTCAAATTTTGTTCAATTGCACTCATTTCACAGGTCAGCAAGATTATGCTCAAAATCCTTTAAGCTAGATTTCAGCAGTATGTGAACTGAGAGCTTCTAGATGTACAAGCTGGAGTTAGTAAAGGCAGAGGGACCAGAGATCAAATTGCCACATATACTGAATCATGGAAAATGGAAGGGAATTCCAAAAAAACATCTACTTGTTCTTCATTGACTATGCTAAAGCTTTTGTGTGAATCACAACGAACTGTGGAATATTCTTAATAAGATGAAATACCAGGCCACATTACCTGCCTTCTGAGAAACCTGTATGCAGGACAAGAAGTAACCTTTAGAACCAGACATGGAACAATGGACTGGTTCAAAATTGGGAAAGGAGTATATCAAGGCTGTATATTGTCACTGCTTATTTAAATTCTATGCAGAGTACATCATGTGAAATGCTGGGCTGGATGAATCACAAGCTGGAATCAAAATTCTTGGGAGAAATATCAACAACCTCAGATTTGCAGATGATATAACTTAAATGGCAGAAAGTGAAGAAGAACTAAACAGTTGTTGATGAGGTTGAAAGAAAGGAGTGAAAAAGCTGGCTTAAAACTCAACAATCAAAAAATGAAAATCTTGGCATCTAGTCCTATCATTTTGTGGCAAATAGATGGCGAAAATATGGAAACAGTGTTAGATTTCATTTTCTCAGTCTCCAAAATTAACACAGATGGTGACTGTAGCCATGAAATTAAAAGATGCTTGATTCTTGGAAGGAAAGCTATGAAAAACCTAGGCAGTGTATTAAAAAGCAGAGATATCACTTTGCCGACAAAGGTCCAAATAGTCAAAGCTATGATTTTTCAAGTAGTCTTTCTTTTTAATTTTTATTTTTACTTTATTTTGCGTTACAATACTGTATTGGTTTTGCCATACATTGACATGAATCAGCCACAGGTGTACATGAGTTCCCAATCCTGAACCCCCCTCCCACCTCCCACCCCATATCATCTGTCTGGATCATCCCTGTGCACCAGCCCCAAGTATCCTGTATCGAACATAGACTGGCGATTCATTTCTTACATGATAGTATACATGTTTCAATGCCATTCTCCCAAATCATCTCACCCTCTCCCTCTCCCACAGAGTCCAAAAGTCCATTCTAAACATCTGTGTCTCTTTTGCTGTCTTGCATACAGGGTTATCATTACCACCTTTTAAAATTCATATATATGTGTTAGTTTACTGTATTGGTGTTTTTCTTTCTGGCTTTCTTCACTCTGTATAATCAGCTCCAGTTTCATCCACCTCATTAGAACTGATTCAAATGTATTCTTTTTAATGGCTGAGTAATACTCCATTGTGTATATGTGCCACAGCTTTCTTATCCATTCATCTGCTGATGGATATCTAGGTTGTTTCCATGTCCTGGCTATTATAAACAGTGCTGCGATGAACACTGGGGTACACGTGTCTCTTTCAATTCTGGTTACCTTGGTGTGTATGCCCAGCAGTGGGATTGCTGGGTTGTATGGCAGTTCTATTTCCAGTTTTTAAAGGAATCTCCACACTGTTCTCCATAGTGGCTGTAATATTTTGCATTCCCACCAACAGTGTAAGAGTGTTCCCTTTTCTCCACACCCTCTCTAGCATTTATTGCTTGTAGACTTTTGGATCGCTGCCATTCTGACTGGTGTGAAATTTTTGATTTGCATTTCTCTGATAATGAGTGATGTTGAGCAGCTTTTCATGTGTTTGTTAGCTTCTGCACAACAAAGGAAACTATAAGCAAGGTGAAAAGACAGCCTTCTGAATGGGAGAAAATAATAGCAAATGAAGCAACTGACAAACAACTAATCTCAAAAATATACAAGCAAGTTATGCAGCTCTATTCCAGAAAAATAAATGATCCAATCAAAAAATGGGCCAAAGAACTAAATAGACATTTCTCCAAAGAAGACATAAGGACGGCTAACAAACACATGAAAAGATGCCCAAGTAGTCTTGCAGGGAAGTGAGAGTTGGATTATAAAGAAGGCTGAGCACCGAAGAATTGATGCTTTTGAACTGTGGTGTTGGAGAAGACTCTTGAGAGTCCCTTGGACTGCAAGGAGGTCCAACCAGTCAATTCTAAAGGCCATCAACCCTGAATATTCATTGGAAGGACTGGTGCTGAAGCTAAAGCTCCGATACTTTGGCCGCCTGATGTGAAGAGCTGACTCATTGGAAAAGACTCTGATGCTGGGAAAGATTGAGGGCAAGAGGAGAAGGGGGTGGCAGAGGATGAGATGGTTGGATGGCATCACTGACTCAAAGTACATGAGTTTGAGAAAACTCAGGGAGATGATGGGGACAAGGAAGCCTGGTGTGCTGCAGTTCATGGAGTTGCAAATAGTTGGACATGACTTAGCGACCAAACAACAAGAGGATGATGGGCATGAGAGTGACGGTGTTACTTTGGTTCAATCATTAGAAGTTTCTCTAATGAAAAAGTGACATCTGAGTAGAGGTCTGAGAAAAAAAAATCATGTAGATTTCTGGGAACTGCAAATACATAGGACCTGAGGCGAGAATGTGCTTGAAGATTCCATGAACAGGAAAGTGATGGGAATGGCTGAGGAAGAGGCAAGGATGCTGGAGGGAAAAGATCAGTCAGGTTATCATATTATATAGGACTTTCTAAGCCATCCTATGTCTTAGATATTGGGACCAATTTCTCTTATGGTTAAGATCTATAAATTGTAGTGGGTAAAAGGTGAAGACTAGGAAACTGACATTAGTATAAACTCCAGATTTTATTTGAATTCATTAGTTTCTCTTTTCCTGTCCTCCTCCTGTTTTAGGATCCAATTTCTAGTAACACACTGCATTTAGCTCTCATGTCTCCCCAAACTCCCCTGGTCTGTGACAGTTTCTTAGTCTTTCCTTGTTTTTAATGATCTTGACTGTCTTGTGGAGTACTGGTCAGTTTTCTATAGAATATCCCTCAAACTGGGTTAGCCTGCTGTTTTTCTTGTGATTAGACTGGGCTTATATGTTTTTGGAAAGTATACCACAGAAGTGAAATGCCCTTATCACATCATGTCAAGGGGCATCTGATATCCATATGACCTCACTGGGGATATTAACCTCCATTTTTTGGTGAAGGTAGGTTTGTCAGGTTTCTCCACCATGTAGCTACTGTTTTCCTCTTTTCCTACTTTGTTCTTTGGAATCTAACTTACCCTCAGGGGAAGGGGACTAGTAGGAGTTAAGCTTCTTTGGATGTTTTAAGCAGAGGAGTAACACAGTTCTATATACACTTTAAAAGTGTCATGGGGGTTAAGGAACAGGCTGTAGGAAGCACGAGCAGAAGCAGACTAGGCAACATCCAAGTGAGAGATGGCCATTGGGAGTAGGGTAAGAGCTGTGGAGATGATGAGAGTGGTTGACACCTGAATATACCTAGGAACTACTGCCCAAAGTTCTTATATTGCACTTCTGTCTTCATCGCATGAGGGTTCAGTTCAGTTCAGTCACTCAGTCGTGTCTGACTCTTTGTGATCCCATGGACTGCAGCACGCCAGGCTTCCCTGTCCATCACCAACTTCTGGAGTTTACTCAAACTCATGTCCATCAAGTCGGTGATACCATCCAGCTCCCATATCATCTGTCTGGATCATCCCTGTGCACCAGCCCCAAGTATCCTGTATCGAACATAGACTGGCGATTCATTTCTTACATGATAGTATACATGTTTCAATGCCATTCTCCCAAATCATCTCACCCTCTCCCTCTCCCACAGAGTCCAAAAGTCCATTCTAAACATCTGTGTCTCTTTTGCTGTCTTGCATACAGGGTTATCATTACCACCTTTTAAAATTCATATATATGTGTTAGTTTACTGTATTGGTGTTTTTCTTTCTGGCTTTCTTCACTCTGTATAATCAGCTCCAGTTTCATCCACCTCATTAGAACTGATTCAAATGTATTCTTTTTAATGGCTGAGTAATACTCCATTGTGTATATGTGCCACAGCTTTCTTATCCATTCATCTGCTGATGGATATCTAGGTTGTTTCCATGTCCTGGCTATTATAAACAGTGCTGCGATGAACACTGGGGTACACGTGTCTCTTTCAATTCTGGTTACCTTGGTGTGTATGCCCAGCAGTGGGATTGCTGGGTTGTATGGCAGTTCTATTTCCAGTTTTTAAAGGAATCTCCACACTGTTCTCCATAGTGGCTGTAATATTTTGCATTCCCACCAACAGTGTAAGAGTGTTCCCTTTTCTCCACACCCTCTCTAGCATTTATTGCTTGTAGACTTTTGGATCGCTGCCATTCTGACTGGTGTGAAATTTTTGATTTGCATTTCTCTGATAATGAGTGATGTTGAGCAGCTTTTCATGTGTTTGTTAGCTTCTGCACAACAAAGGAAACTATAAGCAAGGTGAAAAGACAGCCTTCTGAATGGGAGAAAATAATAGCAAATGAAGCAACTGACAAACAACTAATCTCAAAAATATACAAGCAAGTTATGCAGCTCTATTCCAGAAAAATAAATGATCCAATCAAAAAATGGGCCAAAGAACTAAATAGACATTTCTCCAAAGAAGACATAAGGACGGCTAACAAACACATGAAAAGATGCCCAAGTAGTCTTGCAGGGAAGTGAGAGTTGGATTATAAAGAAGGCTGAGCACCGAAGAATTGATGCTTTTGAACTGTGGTGTTGGAGAAGACTCTTGAGAGTCCCTTGGACTGCAAGGAGGTCCAACCAGTCAATTCTAAAGGCCATCAACCCTGAATATTCATTGGAAGGACTGGTGCTGAAGCTAAAGCTCCGATACTTTGGCCGCCTGATGTGAAGAGCTGACTCATTGGAAAAGACTCTGATGCTGGGAAAGATTGAGGGCAAGAGGAGAAGGGGGTGGCAGAGGATGAGATGGTTGGATGGCATCACTGACTCAAAGTACATGAGTTTGAGAAAACTCAGGGAGATGATGGGGACAAGGAAGCCTGGTGTGCTGCAGTTCATGGAGTTGCAAATAGTTGGACATGACTTAGCGACCAAACAACAAGAGGATGATGGGCATGAGAGTGACGGTGTTACTTTGGTTCAATCATTAGAAGTTTCTCTAATGAAAAAGTGACATCTGAGTAGAGGTCTGAGAAAAAAAAATCATGTAGATTTCTGGGAACTGCAAATACATAGGACCTGAGGCGAGAATGTGCTTGAAGATTCCATGAACAGGAAAGTGATGGGAATGGCTGAGGAAGAGGCAAGGATGCTGGAGGGAAAAGATCAGTCAGGTTATCATATTATATAGGACTTTCTAAGCCATCCTATGTCTTAGATATTGGGACCAATTTCTCTTATGGTTAAGATCTATAAATTGTAGTGGGTAAAAGGTGAAGACTAGGAAACTGACATTAGTATAAACTCCAGATTTTATTTGAATTCATTAGTTTCTCTTTTCCTGTCCTCCTCCTGTTTTAGGATCCAATTTCTAGTAACACACTGCATTTAGCTCTCATGTCTCCCCAAACTCCCCTGGTCTGTGACAGTTTCTTAGTCTTTCCTTGTTTTTAATGATCTTGACTGTCTTGTGGAGTACTGGTCAGTTTTCTATAGAATATCCCTCAAACTGGGTTAGCCTGCTGTTTTTCTTGTGATTAGACTGGGCTTATATGTTTTTGGAAAGTATACCACAGAAGTGAAATGCCCTTATCACATCATGTCAAGGGGCATCTGATATCCATATGACCTCACTGGGGATATTAACCTCCATTTTTTGGTGAAGGTAGGTTTGTCAGGTTTCTCCACCATGTAGCTACTGTTTTCCTCTTTTCCTACTTTGTTCTTTGGAATCTAACTTACCCTCAGGGGAAGGGGACTAGTAGGAGTTAAGCTTCTTTGGAGTGTTTTAAGCAGAGGAGTAACACAGTTCTATATACACTTTAAAAGTGTCATGGGGGGTAAGGAACAGGCTGTAGGAAGCACGAGCAGAAGCAGACTAGGCAACATCCAAGTGAGAGATGGCCATTGGGAGTAGGGTAAGAGCTGTGGAGATGATGAGAGTGGTTGACACCTGAATATACCTAGGAACTACTGCCCAAAGTTCTTATATTGCACTTCTGTCTTCATCGCATGAGGGTTCAGTTCAGTTCAGTCACTCAGTCGTGTCTGACTCTTTGTGATCCCATGGACTGCAGCACGCCAGGCTTCCCTGTCCATCACCAACTTCTGGAGTTTACTCAAACTCATGTCCATCAAGTCGGTGATACCATCCAGCCATCTCATCCTCTGTTGTCCTCGTCTCCTCTCACCTTCAATCTTTCCCAGATCAGGGTCTTTTCCAATGAATCAGTTCTTTGCATCAGGTGGCCAAAGTATTGGAATTTCAGCTTCATCATCATTCCTTCCAATGAATATTCAGAACTGTACAAAAAAGATCTTCATGACCCAGATTATCAAAATGGTGTGATCACTCACACTCACCTAGAACCAGACATCCTGGAATGTGAAATCAAGGAGACCTTAGGAAGCATCACTATGAACAAAGCTAGTGGAGGTGATAGAATTCCAGTTGAGCTATTTCAAATCCTAAAAGATGATGCTGTGAAAGTGCTGCACTCAATATGTCACCAAATTTGGAAAACTCAGCAGTGGCCACAGGAGTGGAAAAGATCATTTTTCATTCCAATGCCAAAGAAAGGCAATGCCAAAGAATGCTTAGACTACCATACAATTGGACTCATCTGACACTTTAGTAAAGTAATGCTCAAAATTCTCCAAGCCAGGCTTCAACAGTTAGTGAACCATGAACTTCCAGATGTTCAAGCTGGTTTTAGAAAAGGCAGAAGAACCAGAGATCAAATTGCCAACATCTGTTGGATCATGGAAAAAGCAAGAGAGTTCCAGAAAAACATCCATTTCTGCTTTATTGACTATGCCAAAGCCTTTGACTATGTGGCATCATAATAAACAGTGGAAAATTCTGAAGGAGATGGGAATATCAGACCATCTACCTCTTGAGAAACCTGTATGCAGGTCAAAAAACAACAGTTAGAACTGGAAATAGACCAACAGCCTGGTTCCAAGTAAGAAAAGCTGTACGTCAAGACTGTATACTGTCACCCTGCTTATTTAATTTATATGTAAAGTACATCATGAGAAATGCTGGGCTGGAGAAAGTACAAGCTGGAATTAAGATTGCTGGGAGAAATATCAATAACCTCAGGAATGCAGATGACACCACTCTTATGGCAGAAAGTGAAGAGGACCTAAAAACCTTCTTGATGAAAGTGAAAGAGGAGAGTAAAAAGTTGGCTTAAAGCTCAACATTCAGAAAACGAAGATCATGGCATCTGATCCCATCACTTCATGGCAAATAGGTGTGGAAACAGTGGAAACAGTGTCAGACTTTATTTTGGGGGGCTCCAAAATCACTGCAGATGATGACTGCAGCCATGAAATTAAAAGACGCTTACTCCTTGGAAGGAGGGTTAATACCAACCTAGAGAGAATATTCAAAAGCAGAGACATTATTTTGCCAGCAAAGGTCCATCTAGTCAAGGCTATGGTTTTTCCAGTGGTCATGTATGGGTGTGAGAGTTGGACTGTGAAGAAAGTTGAGTGCCGAAGAACTGATGCTTTTGAACTGTGGTGCTGGAGAAGACTCTTGAGAGTCCCTTGGACTGCAAGGAGATCCAACCAGTCCATCCGAAAAGAGATCAGTCCCGGGTGTTCATTGGAAGGACTGATGCTAAAGGTGAAACTCCAATACTTTGGCCACCTGATGTCAAGAGCTGACTCATTTGAAAAGACTCTGATGCTGGGAAAGATTGGGGGCAGGAGGAGAAGGGGATGACAGAGGATGAGATGGTTGGATGGGATCACCAACTCAATGAACTTGGGTTTGAGTAGACTCCGGCAGTTGGTGATGTCAGGGAGGCCTGGCGTGCTGCAGTTCATGGGGTCACAAAGAGTCGGACATGACTGAGTGACTGAACTGAACTGATTTCCTTTAGTATGGACTGGTTGGCTTCCTTGCTGTCCAAGGGACTCTCAAGAGTCTTCTCCAACACCACAGTTCAAAAGCATCAATTCTTTGGCGCTCAGCCTTTTGTATGTTCCAACTCTCACATCCATACATGACCCCTGGAAAAACCATAGCTTTGACTAGATGGACCTTGTTGGCTAAGTAATGTCTCTGCTTTTTAATACACACAAGGGTAATGACAGATATTAACTTGTTTTACCAGTTACAACATCACTTCCTGGAAGGACAGTGTTCTCCTTTTATAATTGTTGGGTATTGTAATTATTGTTAATTTATTTGTTTGCCTTCTAGAAGTAAAACTAACTGGTTCCGTTAGTCAAGCTACAAATAGCACAGAGTTGAAAAAGAGTATTCATGTGAAAAATAAGGTAATGTAGGCAACAGAAGCTAATCTCTTGAACGTCCTTTATAGCCTAGGTGCCATTTTTAGGTGCTTTTATTTGTTGTGAGTGTGAGTTTCAAGGCCCACAAAAAGCAAGAATATAACTGTTTTTCCATAAGTGAATTTTAACATTATCTTAAACATTTTTTTGACATAAAAAATTTAGCCCAGTTGTAGCTATGTCAACTCAGTCCCTTCAGTAATTACATTAGTCATTTCATATTTACACTCATGCAAATCTGGACTTCCCTTCTTTTCTTTCTGATGTTAATCCTCAAAGCTGCAGAGATTTGTGAGTATGCTGCTGTAGATGTGGAGGAGAGGAAGGTATATTTTTTTTGATCCTGATCTGTTAAAATCTTGCTCCATTTCCCGTGAGATATAGCTGCTTGGCTTGGTCTCTGGGCATGTCTTCCAGGATGGCAGTCTCTTGAGAAATAATTGCTTTCTCATTAGCTCCCCCTAGGAACTGTACATGCTGTATGTTTCTTGCAGCATGTCCTAATTCAGCCTGGAGACCTCTGATTGCAGACTTTGTCAGAGTAAATACAATTCAAGTCCCCTCAATTCAGGCATGCTGAAACTTACCCTCTCTCCTCCAGCAGTGCCTCTCTTTACTGAGACAGCCTAAGGATGCAGGATCTTGACTTCTAAATTGGCATATAACTTGCTCTCTTCACTTCTCCCAGCCTGTAGACGCTCTTGTTTCTGAGGGCTTGGAGGCAGAAGGCGAGGAACTAGAAAGAGGGTCCACCCAGCCTGTAATCTTCCCAAATCTATTGTTTTTTAGGAGCTAAGCCTCTGGAAAAGTAAAATAAACAATTTACTTAGTGTGCACTAGGCAGCGACAAATGGGAGGCTGCATTCAAGGCTGGGGTACAGTCAAAGCAGGGTCTCATTTTGAGAGTGGGTAGAAGAGCAGTGGAAAACCAACAGACAGGGCAATGCATGGGTTATCACTTCATATATCACCTGCCACATAGTTATTTCATTCGTTCTCTTTGTTGGTTCTATGAATTTTAGCTTTTTATTACCATTTTGCAAATGAGAGAGTTAGTTCAAAGAAGTTAAAAAATATTGTCTGAGTCTGTATAGATAGTATGTAGATAGATAGATGTCCATCAGCAGATGAATGGATAACAAAGCTGTAGTACATATACACAATGGAGTATTACCGAGCCATTAAAAAGAATACATTTGAATCAGTTCTAATGAGATGGAAGAAACTGGAGCCGATTATACAGAGTGAAGTAAGCCAGAAAGAAAAACACCAATATAGTATACTAGCACATATGTATGGAATTTAGAGGGATGGTAAGGGTAACCCTGTATGCGGGTCAGCAGGGGAGACACAGATGTATAGAATGGACTTTTGGACTCTGGGGGAGAGGGAGAGGGTGGGATGATTTGGGAGAATGGCATTGAAACTGTCATGTAAGAAACAAATTGCCAGTCTATGTTCGATGCAGGATGCAGGATGCTTGGGGCTGGTGCACGGGGATGATCCAGAGAGATGGTGTGGGGTGGGAGGTGGGAAGGGGGTTCAGGACTGGGAACTCATGTACACCTGTGGTGGATTCACGTCAATGTATGGCAAAACCAATACAGTATTGTAAAGTAAAATAAAGTAAAAAAAAGATAGTATGTGTTTGTAGAACCAGGAATCAAAACTAGATCTGTTCTGACACCAAAGCCCATAATTAGCTCATAATCAAACTCATGTATTAATATTTTCCTTCCATGTGAATAAACCAAACTATTCTAGTGAAATTAATGAAAGGGAGTGGGTTATGGGTAGTAACTACTGAGGCCATCACCCTGGTAAGTATGTGTCTAACATTTCTCTCTTCTTTTTTTCAGATTTCAACCTTCAACCAATAATTATTGCATATCCCTAGTGTGGTGCAGGGATACAACAGTGAACAAGCCAGATCTTGCTCTTAGGAAGTGAGAGCCAAGGAGAGGAGAGAGACAAGCAAAAGATGCCTATAATATAGCATCGTGAATTGCTACTAATGAATTGAAACAGCTTGATAAGAGAGGCCCAAAAGGATCTTCTGACCCGGAGGATGTGAAAAAGCTTCTTGGAAAGCGTGGGATTTAAAGAACAGAGCTTTAGGGAAGCTGTGGATGTGGGGTGGGGGAGGATGAAATGTGGTAGCCCAATGGAAATCCTCCAGGTCTTTTTGTAAGTGATGTTCTTCTCTGACTCCTTCAAAGCAGAATGAACTGAGCTGCAGTTGAGGTAAGGGCAAAGAAGGCCACCTATTCTTGGGCCCACCTGCTAAGATAATGAAGTCCTTGTCCTTAACCAAGGTTGGCTGTCCCTTGTGCCAAGTCTAACCATCCCTCAATGAACTGCATCCTCGGCAGCTACAGCTACTGCTACTTCTTATTGATCGCCTCTGAAAAGGCTACCACTGTTTGCATCCAGCCTGCTCACCTTCTAGCCTGTGGAGTTCTTTTCATTGGCTTTCCTCCCCTCTGACCTGAACTAGGCTGCATTTGTGAGGTAAACACCACCAGGGCAATCAAATGCCGCAAAAAAACAGCAGAAAGATGCAAAACAAACCACACCATTTCTTCCTCCCAGGATTTAGAAGCCCTAGGAAGAGCCGAGGGGAGGGTGCTGCTGGAGACTGCTTATTCTTACTTGAACAGGCAGTGTTTAAAAGAAAGAAAAGAGTGTACTTATTTTCAAAATTCGGCCTTTTCCCTCCATTCTCTCCCCGCTACAGGCTTCTATTCAGAGATTCATTTTCTCCCTCAGACATTTCAGCTTCTGAAATTATTTCACAAAAAGCATGACATATTTTTTTCCTTATATATTTTTTGAGGTGATAGTGAATTTCCTCAATTCCCAGCGTTTTCTGCCAGCTACTTCAGCAGGGGAACATAGACACACACTTCTGCATCTGCTGCTGCCGCAGTGAAGCCGCAGGGCCAGTGGCTGGATGGCTATGTTTGCCCTGGGGGGTTTGAGCTGGGGGGAGTGTCTTACCCCGTATGCATACCTTTATGTTTTTGGGGACCACAGAGTCCCTGGCACCTGGGGAAGAACAGAGTGTGATCCGATGGGCTGCATGCTGGGATGGGCTATACCTTCTGAAGTCAAAGGTCTGGTGCTACACTGAGGAGGGGTCCTGGAGGAGGCCCCTTCCTTCTCTGGCAGTTTCTGGACACGGGATTTGGGCCAGCCCCAGTTACTTTGCTGCCTTCAGAAATACTGTGGGGAATCTGGGCTCTTGACTCTCCTACCTACACACTTCCTGGAGGCTATAAGTGATCTACCTTAAGAAAACAGCAAACAGAAAATAAGAATTTATGAAAATGATGGTGGGAGAGAAAGGAGGGGGGTGTTGAACATTCATGCTACCACATTTGTTCTTTAGTGAAAGTGAAGTTGCTCAGTCGTGTCCAACTCTTTGTGACCCCATGGACTGTAGCCTATAAGGCTCCTCTGTCCATGGGATTTTCCAGACAAGAGTGCTGGAGTGGATTGCCATTTCCTTCTCCAGGAGATCTTCCTGACCCAGTAATCAAACCCGGGTCTGCATCTAAATGGTGATTCAATTTAAAGAGTGAATGTGGCATACACCTTCTTCATGAGCATGTCGTACAGAAGAAAGGAAACATAAAATTTGCTGAGTGACCTTTGTTCTCCGTTACCTCTGAGTCTTCCCAACAATTGTATATTGCAGATAGCATTATTCCCATTTTTGAGGTGAGGAATTGAGGCAGAGAGGTCATGTTATTAGCAATTAAGTAGCTAAAACTGAACAAGCCAAGATTCCAATTGAAGGCTAGGGCAGGAGTTGTGAGCCTTCTTAGGGTCTCTGCCGTGAGTCAGGGTCCCCTGCTGGTTCAACTGGCAGTCACTTCCTTCCTCAGAGTCTGATTCTAGGAGAATCTTGTCTTTCTGGCTTCACTGGGTTGTTGCGACAGCCATGACCTCAAGACAACGCTGGGTTGCTTGATAAATAACAATGCATTGTACAAATACCAGAGGCAAATGGTATTACTTCACTGCCATTGACTAAGGCACACCTATTGAATTACTGTACTATTTGGCTAAAGGTCTTGGTGTGGAATTTTGTCTCCTACAGTAGAATGCTGACTGAGGTTTCTTGTCATCTGGGTACGTTCCGCACATGGGTTTGATATACACTGATGCAAAGGGCAGGCCATACAGAAAGCACTTAATGCCCATGAAGAGGATTTGTGGGGTTATCCTTAAAAGCAAGGTTGCTGGGGCCAAATTGCCTGCCTCTGCCACTTGCCAGCTTTGTGTCTTTGGCCAAGTTACTTAACTTCTCTGTGTCCTGGTTTTCTAATCAGTAAGATTAGCCCCAGTAGAATGAGGCTAATAATAGCATCTAGCTCACGTTATTGTGAAGATTAGAGTCAATTCATGCACAGCTCTTAGCACGCTAGTGGAACACAGTAAGTGCTGTAGTAGCGCTGGCTGGCTATGACGCCTGCAATTGATTTTGACCAACTTGATAGAATTTGCAGGAGGCACACATTGGTGGAATGGTAAGCTTTGTGTTGAGTGCTACAGTGTAGAAGGCTCCACGTCAGGGGCTTAACCTATAAATATTATATCCTCTAAAATGCACAAAGAAATGACTTTTATGACTAGTATTTCTCATGGAACAATGCTGTGGGAGGCCTGGTGAGGGGCTAGGTGTGAATGTGCCTGATCTGACTCACCTTCCGGCCTCATGTCCTACCATATCATCCTGGAACCCCTCATCTACCCACAGAATACACTTTAAGGTCTTAGAATCGGATATGATCTCTTCCCTCTCAAACACATTATTCCTTCTACTTCTACCTTGTTACATAGCCCCAGACCCACCTATGAGCTTGCTTACATCTCTCTACATATCCTTAAGGTCTCAATTTAGATATCGTTTTTGGAGGATGTTTGTGCTGATGTCCTTTGACTGTTTTGGAAACAAGTATTAGGATGCAGTACAGTCTCTAAAAGTGATTGAAATGAAAATTGTTACCCTGAAAACTCTGTAAAATAATGGCCTTTGCTTAACCAATTGTACATTTGGTTTATACAAACAATATGCTATTCATTATACATTATATTAATTACTTATTCAAAGTAATTTACTCAGTTTCTGGATTTATGCACATTTCCTTCTTTCTTCTCTTTTTTGTTTTGGCTACCTATCCCCTTAAGCTACCTCTTGACAAAATCAGGATTTATTCCTCTCACCTCCTTTGTTTTTTAAGGAAACAGTGAACTGAAACTTTCATACCATTGAAATAATCTAGAAAATGTCAAATGGCTTCTACCTTCCTTTTAAAAAAGTTTATCTGAAATAGTATTGTACAATCATCAGATATTTTTCATTGGTTTCAGCCCTTATTTTGTAAACAAAAACAACAGAAAAAGCTGGAAAGCTTTATATCTAAGCCTAATAGTGTTATCTGTTGAGAGGTGGGTAAAAGTGGATTTTATTTTAGTGCTTTTGCTTCCTCTGTATCTCTCACTTTTCTAAAATTAATAACAAGAAGTTATTAAAACTTAAAAACAAAGACAGCTTTAATGTTCTAATTCACTTCCAGTCAACCAGATTCTATAAACAATGACTGTTGGAGGAACATTTTTTAAAAGTGGTTCATTTCCCTCCCTTCAAGGAGATGGACATCTAGGATTAACTGATCAGAGAGGAGCTCTAAGAAAGATGCTCCTACAGCTACTGTACTGAATTCTACCCCTCTCTATTCTCTTCGTCTTTCTAGCTTTCCTACCCTTACTTCTATTTTCCTTTTTAACGTTTTAAAATTGTATAAGTTGCAGATGTATAGCATTATAATTTGACATCTGTATACACAAATGATCAGCACCACAATTCTAGACACCATCCATCACCATACAGTTGATTCCCTTTGCCCATTTTTCCCACATCCCTCTCCTTTGCCCTCTGGTAAACAGTAGTCTGATCTCTGTAACTATGAGTTCTTTTTAAATTTTATTTCATCCTTTCATTTGTTTTGCTTTTCTCAGATTCCATGTATAAATGAAATCACATGGTATTTATCTTTCTCCGTTCGACTTATTTCACTTAGCATAATACTTTCAGGGTCCGTCTATGTTGTCACAAATGGTCATTCTTTTCTATGACCAAGCAGTATTCCATTGTGTATATACAGCCCATCTTCTTTACCCATTTATCTGTTGATAAACATTTAGGTTTTTCCATGTCGTGACTATTGTAACTAACGCTGCATTGAGCATAGGGGTGCATATAACTTTTTGATTTAGTGTTTTCCTGTTCTTTAATAAATACTCTGAAATGGAATAGTTTGATCACATTGCTGTTGTTTAGTTGCTAAGTCATGTCCAACTCTTTTGTGACCCCATGGACTGGAGCCTACCAGACTCCTCTGTCCATGGGATTTTTCAGGCAAGCATATTGGAGTGGGTTGCCATTTCCCTTTCCAGGGGATCTTCCCAACCCAGGGGTTGAACCTACGTTTTCAGCATTGACAGGCAGATTCTTTACCACTGAGCCACCAGTTTGATCATATGATACTTCTTTTATTAACTTCCTGAGGAAACTCTGTACTGTTTTCCATAGTGGCTGTACCAATTTACAGTCTCATGAACAGTGAGAAACAAAGTTCTGTTTTGTCTGTTTCTTCTCTAACATTTGTTATTTCTTGTCCTTTCAACAATAGCCATTCCAACAGGGGTGCAGTAATCTCTCACTGCCGTTTTGATTTGCATTTCCTTAATAATTAGTCATGTTGAACCTCTTTTCACGTGCCTATTGTTCATCTGTATGTCTTATTTGGAAAATTGTCTATTCAAATCCTCTGCCCATTTTTAATTGAGATTTTTAAAAAAATTGTTGAGTTGTGGACATTCTTTAAATATTTTGGATATTAATCCTTTATAGACATACTATTTTAAAATGTCTTATTCCATTCAGTAGATTGCCTTTTCATTTTGATGATGGTTTCCCTTGCTGTGCAGAATATTTTTAGGTTGATACAGTCTATTTATTTTTGCTTTTGTTTCCCTTGCCTTTGGAGTCAGGGCTGCAAAAATATCACTAGGACCTATGTCAATGGGGGTTACTGCCAATATTTTCTTCTAGGAATTTTATAGTTCCAGAAGGCAATGGTGCCCCACTCCAGTATTCTTGCCTGGAAAATCCCATGGATGGAGGAGCCTGGTGGGCTGCAGTCCATGGGGTCGTTAAGAGTCAGACACGACTGAGTGACTTCACTTTCCCTTTTCACTTTCATGTATTGGAGAAGGAAATGGCAACCCACTCCAGTGTTCTTGTCTGGAGAATCCCAGGGATGGCGGAGCCCTATGGGCTGCTGTCTGTGGGGTCACACAGAGTCAGACACGACTGAAATGACTTAGCAGCAGCAGCAGCAGGTCTTATATTCAAGTCTGTAACCCATTTTAAATAATTTTTGTGTATGGTGTAAGATAGTGGTCTAGTTGCTTTTTTTTTTTTTTTTGCATATGGTTGTCAAATTTTCTCAACACCATTTATTGAAGAGAGAATCTTTTCTCCATTGTATGTTCTTTGCTTCTTTGTCATAAATTAATTCTCCACATATCTGTGGGCTTATTTCTGGGCTTTCACTTCTGCTCTACTGATCTGTATGTGTCTGTTTTTTGTGCCAGTCCCATACAGTTTTGATTATTATAGCTTTGTAGTATAGTTTGAAATCATGGACCATGATATCTCCAGCTTTGCTTTTCTCTCTCAAGATTGTTTTAGCCTTTTTTGTATATATTTCTTTCTTCATTAAAAAAAAAATCCTGCCATATCTGCCTTTTTGACCTTTATCTTAGTTCCTCTATTCCAGTTATACCTTCTTCAGAGAAGATTGTTAATCTTTATTTCCATGCCTTCCTCATTGCAAAGTTTTTTCTTAGTTTCTCTTGAATTTTTCTCAGCAATGGGGACAATAACATTAAGTTTTAAGATATTCAGGGACTCCTTTTTAGTTAGAGCTTAGAAGTATTCCTAAACAAAATGTTTCACATAATTTTTCACAGACATCAAAATAGAATTTTTGTGTTTTAAAAAAATTCTATTTATATTATTAGCAATATACAAAAGAAAATAGTTACTGGAAATTGTGTTTTCAGAGACCCTTGGCTAGATTTCCTGTTATAGTCCTAAAGGGCCCTGTCAGTTAGCATACATTTAATTATATTTACACCTTTATTGCAAAGATATGGAAGTAGCAAGTCATGACTCTTATCTAGTATTTTATAGTATGTCTCACCAAGATCTGTCTGCACCTTTCTCAGAAAGATAAATTTTATATTTCAGCAAATAAAATATGCAATGTTTCCTTACAAGAAATATCTCTGCAAAAATTGTGCCAGCTTCTGGTCTTTACTATAACTAAAGACCAGATGAGGGTCTGACCACTGAACTCATCTAAAATGAGTAATCATCCTATGATTGCACTTGTTGGAGAAGATTCTTGAGAGTCTCTTGGACTGCAAGGAGATCCAACCAGTCCATTCTGAAGAAAATCAGCCCTGGGATTTCTTTGGAAGGAATAATGCTGAAGCTGAAACTCCAGTACTTTGGCCACCTCATGGGAAGAGTTGACTCATTGGAAAAGACTCTGATGCTGGGAGGGATTGGGGGCAGGAGAAGAAGGGGACAACCGAGGATGAGATAGCTGGATGGCATCACGGACTCGATGGACATGAGTCTGAGTGAACTCCGGGAGATGGTGATGAACAGGGAGGCCTGGGATGCTGTGATTCATGGGTTCGCAAAGAGTCGGACACAAAAGAGCCACTGAACTGAACTGAACTGAACTGAAACAACATGCTAATAGAAAACCAATGCAGTAACAATGAAATTAAAGAAAAACATACCTTGAGACATCGACACACAGCTATACAGAAATCTATGAGATGCAGAAAATGCAGTTCTTATGGGGAAATTCATAGTGATACATATCTTCATCAAAAAGAAAAAATAATCAAACAATCTAACCTAGCACCTAAAGGAATTAGAAAAAAGAGAACCAACAAAACCTAAAGTCAGCAGAAGAGAGGAAATAATAAAGATCCAAGAGGCAATGAATAAAATAGAGGTTAAAAAACAGTAGAAGAAATGAATAAATCAAGAGCTGATTCTTTGAAACAATAAACAAAACTGACAAACTTCTGACCAGACTCACCAAGAAAAAATGAGAGAGAATCCAAATCAATGAAGTAAAAAGTGAAAAAGGAGAAATAGCAACCAATACTGCATAAATACAAAAAAAATGTCATGAACACTTATATGCCAACAAATTTAACAATCTAGAAGAAATAGACAAGTTTCTAGAAACATACTGTTCTCCAAAACTGAATCAAGAAATAGGTAATTCGAATGCATCCATAGAAGTAAAACAACATCTGAAAAAAGAAAAAACCCAAACTCTACAAACAAAAGTCCAGGACCAGATGACTTCAATAGTAAATTCTACCAAACATATTAAGAATGTAAATTGATTCTTCTTAAATTCTTCCAAAATATTGAAGAAGAGGGAATATTACTGAAGAAATTCTATAAAATTGCCATCACCATGATAGCAAAATCAGAGATACCATCAAAAAAGAAAATTCAACTCAATTGCTCAGTCATGTCCAACTCTTTGTGACCCCATGAACCACAGCATGCCAGGCCTCCCTCTCCATCACCAACTCACAGAGTCCACCCAAACCCATGTCCATCGAATTGATGATACCATCAAACTACCTCATCCTCTGTCGTCCACTTCTCCTCCTGCCGTCAATCTTTCCCAGCATCAGGGTCTTTTCCAATGAGTCAACTCTTCACATCAGGTGGCCGAAGTATTGGAGTTTCAGCTTTAGCATCAGTCCTTCCAATGAACACCCAGGACTGATCTCCTTTAAAATTGTCTGGTTGGATCTCCTTGCAGTCCAAGGGACTCTCAAGAGTCTTCTCCAACACCACAGTTCAAAAGCATCAATTCTTTGACACTCAGCTTTCTTTATAGTCACATCCATACACGACCACTGGAAAAACCATAGCCTTGACTAGACGGACCTTTGTTGGCGAAGTAACGTCTCTGCTTTTTAATATATTATCTAGGTTGGTCATAACTTTCCTTCCAAGGAGTAAGTGTCTTTTAATTTCAAGGCTGCAGTCACCATCTGCAGTGACTAGGAGCCCAGAAAAATAAAGTCAGCCACTGTTTCCACTATGGGCCAGTATCTCTGATGAATATACTTGCAGTAATAATATAAGCAAACCAAATCCAACAACACAAAGAAAAGCTCATACACCATGATCAAATTGGATTCATCCCAGAATCACAAGGATGGTTCACCATACACAAATCAGTTACTGTGATACACTGCATCAACAGCAGAAAAGATAAAACCCACATGATCATCTCATTAAATACAGAAAGAAACATTTGATAAAATTCAACATCTATTTGTGATAAAAACTCTTACCAAAGAGTCTATTAAAGGAGCATATCTCAACATGATAAAAGCTGCGACAAACCCATAGTCATTATAATACTCAGCAGTGAAAAGCTGAAAGCCTTTCTGCTAAAATTTGAAAGAAGACATGGATGTACACTCTCACCACTTCTGTTCAACACAGTATTGAACGTACTGGCCACAGCAGTCAGACAAGAAAAGGAAATGAAAGGTATCCAGATTGGAAGGGAAACGTAAAATTGTTACTATATGTATATGACATAAAACTATATGTGAAAAGCTCTAAAGACACCATCAGTTCAGTTCAGACGCTCAGTCATGTCCAACTCTTTGAGACCCAATGAATCAAAGCACGCCAGGCCTCCCTGTCCATGACCAACTCCCAGAGTTCACTCAGACTCACATCCATTGAGTCCGTGATGCCATCCAGCCATCTCATCCTCTGTCGTCCCCTTCTCCTCCTGCCCACAGTCCCTCCCAGCATCAGAGTCTTTTCCAATGAGTCAACTCTTCACATGAGGTGGCCAAAGTACTAGAGTTTCAGCTTTACCATCATTCCTTCCAAAGAAACCCCAGGGCTGATCTCCTTCAGAATGGACTGGTTGGATCTCGTTGCAGTCCAAGGGACTCTCAAGAGTCTTCTCCAACGTCACTGTTCCAAAGCATCAATTCTTCAGCACTCAGCCTTTTTCACAGTCCAACTCTCACATCCATACATGACCACAGGAAAAACCATAGCCTTGACTAGACGGACCTTTGTTCGCGAAGTAATGTCTCTGCTTTTGAATATGCTATCTAGGTTGGTCACAACTTTCCTTCCAAGAAGTAAGCATCTTTTAATTTCATGGCTGCAATCACCATCTGCAGTGATTTTGGAGCCCTAAAAAATAAAGTCTGACACTGTTTCCCATCTATTTCCCATGAAGTAGTGTGACACAAAAACAAACATGGATCAAAGAAATAGAATGGAGAGTCCAGAAATAAATGCACATAGCATCTGCAGTCATTTAATTTTTGACAAAAGAGACAATATAAAAATGAGAAAAAGAGTCTCTTCAGCAAGAGGTATTGGGAAATTTTGACAGTTGCACGTAAATAATTTAGAAAACATCCTCATACCATGCACAAAAATAAACATAAAATGGCTTAAAGATTTAAACATAAAACATGACACCATAGAATTCCTAGAAAAGAACACTGGCAAAAGTCCTCTGACTTAAATCATACTAATGTTTTCTTAGATCAAACTCCCAAGTCAGTAGAAATAAAAGCAAACATAAACAGATGGGATCTAATCAAACCTACAAGCTTTTTGCATAGCAAAGAAGATCATAAGCAAAATGAAAACACAACCTTTAGAATGGGAAAGATATTTGCAAACAATGCAACTGAAAAGGGCTTAATTTCTGAAATATAATAACAATTCATGCAACTCAACAAAAACAATCCAATTTAAAAGGGCAGAGAACTAAATAGGCATTACTCCAAAGAAGACACAGATGGCCAACGGCATAAGAAAAGATGCTTCGGTGTTGTTAATTATTCTGTTCAGTTCAGTCGCTCAGTCGTGTCTGACTCTTTGCGACCCCATGAATCGCAGCACGCCAGGCCTCCCTGTCCATCACCAACACCTGGAGTTCACTCAGACTCATGTCCATCAAGTCAGTGATGCCATCTAGCCATCTCATCCTCTGTCGTCTCCTTCTCCTCCTGCCCCCAATCCCTCCCAGCATCAGAGTCTTTTCCAATGAGTCAACTCTTTGCATGAGGTGACCAAAGTACTGGAGCTTCAGCTTTAGCATCATTCCTTCCAAAGAAATCCCAGGGTTGATCTCCTTCAGAATGGACTGGTTGGATCTCCTTGCAGTCCAAGGGACTCTCAAGAGTCCTCTCCAAACCACAGTTTGAAAGAATCAGTTCTTCGGTGCTCAGCTTTCTTTATAGTCCAACTCTCACATCCATACATGACTATAGGAAAAACCATAGCCTTGCCTAGACGGACCTCAGAAGGAAAAGTAATTTCTCTTCTTTTGAATATACTATCCAGGTTCGTCATAACTTTTCTTCCAAGGAGTAAGCATCTTTCATGGCTGCAGTCACCATCTGCAGTGATTTTGGAGCCCAAAAAAATAAAGTCTGACACTGTTTCCACTGTTTCCCCACCTATTTCCCATGAAGTGATGGGACCGGATGCCATGATCTTCGTTTTCTGAATGTTGAGCTTTAAGCCAAATTTTTCACTCTCCTCTTTCACTTTCATCAAGAAACTCTTTAGTTCTTCTTCACTTTCTGCCATAAGGGTGGTGTCATCTGCATATCTGAGGCTTTTGATATTTCTCCTGTCAATCTTAATTCTTTGGTCATAACTTTTCTTCCAAGGAGTAAGCGTCTTTTAATTTCATGGCTGCAGTCACCTTCTGCAGTGATTTTGGAGCCCCCAAAATTAAAGTCTGACACCGTTTCCACTGTTTCCCCATCTATTTCCCATGAAATGATGGGACTCGATGCCATGATCTTTGTTTTCTGAATGTTGTGCTTTAAACCAACTTTTTCGCTTTCCTCTTTCAATTTCATCAAGAGGCTCTTTAGTTCCTCTTCACTTTCTGCCATAAGGGTGGTATCATCTGCATATCTGAGGTTATTGATATTTCTCCCAGCAATCTTGATTCCAGCTGGTGTTTCTTCTAGTCCAGCATTTCTCATGATGTACTCTGCATATAAGTTAAATAAACAGGGTGACAGTATATAGCCTTGACGTACTCCTTTTCCTATTTGGAACCAGTCTGTTGTTGTTAATGTTGTTGTTCCATGTCCAGTTCTATCTGTTGTTTCCTGACCTGCATACAGATTTCTCAAAAGGCAGGTCAGGTGGTCTGGTATTCCCATCTCTTTCAGAATTTTCCACTATTTATTGTGATCCACACAGTCAAAGGCTTTGGCATAGTCAATAAAGCAGAAATAGATGTTTTTCTGGAACTCTCTTGCTTTTTCCATGATCCAGTGGATGTTGGCAATTTGATCTCTGGTTCCTCTGCCTTTTCTAAAACCAGCTTGAATATCAGGGAGTTCACGGTTCATGTATTGCTGAAGCCTGGCTTGGGGAATTTTCAGCATTACTTTACCAAAACCTAAATAGGTACAAATAAATATAGTCAAAGGATACAAAAACCTAAACAGATATAAATAAATATAGTCAAAGGGATCATGGAAACTGAGATATGGAACTTGATGGAGAAATAGCTTTGAGAAGGGATTCACTCACTTTTATTGTATGTCTCCTATTCTGCATAATACTCTCAGCCCACTTGTTCAGTCCTCACAACTACACTGTGAGGAGACACTTCTTACAAGGTCATGTGTGAGAAGACCGAGGCTCTAGGAGATAAGTCTTGCTCCACGTCACTAGTTAGTAGGTATAGTTTAATGGTATAGTTTAATATGTTCCTCTGTTCTATTTCCTATAAATTGGTTGATGTATTTGGAAGGTGTTGCAAATTTAGGTTTGATTTTCTTTTTTTGGTGGAGGGTAAACAACTTCTATATATAGTTGTATAATTTTTCTATCAGGAAGCACACAATGCCTGGTTGATTATCTTTTATGACGTTAGCAGCTGTTGCTATTTAACTGATATTTAATGCTTAGCTCTATTTGTTCATTAAGGGTTTTGTGTTTATTTCTGATCTCATAAAATCCACTTGTTTTTTCACTTCTGAAAGTGGTCAGAGCTGTAATTAAGATGAAGATGTAATTAAGAAAATATTTACATTAATTATGTCTATATGGCCCAACCTCCAATACTGTCCTATATCACTTTAAAGATGTGTTCATTGATTGCCAGGAGGGAATAAAACTGGAAATAACTTTATAATGCTATAAATGAAAGATGATTAGGATATGATTTTCCCAGACCTTTTTTAATATAAATGACTCTATGGGTTTTATGACATAATAATTAAGAAATAACTTCCTATATTGCTAGATGCACAAAAAAGTAATTAATAAGCTTATCTACACCAACATCCTCTAAATTTTTCATTACTTCTTGGCTTCAAATCCTAATAATTAAACTGTTCTAATCTCTAGCTTATTTTCTAGGAACAAACAATATATTCTTTCTCTGATGCCGTGCTCTTTTGTTGTCACTAATATAATACTGTTATTTTGATTTAAAATGACATATGGTCCTACAGTCATAACTAAGCACTTTGAGTTATTTTTCCAATAATGCTGATTAACTTTTGATGAACCAGTCATATCCTTCCACCTAGTTCCTGGTCAAGAAATAACATGTTGTCATCTGACAACTGGCAAAGATTAACTGTCAGCTGTGGCCACTGCACTGACTGACTCACCCAGGGATTTAAACCACGACCTTGGCCTCATTATCATGCTGTTATAATCTACTGAGCAACATAGCCAGAAAAATAAATTCTGAAGACAGGAAGTAAAAAATTCTATTTGTGTCTCCATGCCTAAATCACCACACATCTGTGTCCTTTCAGTAATTCTATTAGCAGGTGTTTTGGATATGCATGAGGAAGTGAAGGCAGGGTATTCTGAAAATCAAAGCTGATCATATCAGTTCTATGACTAAAGAAACCTCCACTGCCCACCTAATGACTATAGGATAAGTTCAAATTCTTCAGCAGAGCACATAAGGTTATAGCATAATGTTGCCACTGCCTGTTTCCCCAGCTTTATCACATGGGTTTAATCCCTGGGTCGGGAAGATTCCCTTGAGTAGGAAATGGATAACCCTAAATCAGTATTCTTGTCTGGAGAATTCTGTGGACAGAGAAGCCTGGCGTGCTACAGTTTGTGTGGTAACAAAAAAGTCAGACATGGCTAAGCATGCATGCATTTCCTTTTCACCCACCCAACTTAAACCAATCATGACAAGATTCTCTCCCCAGAAATTAACTCAACGAGTATTTATTTGTTGGAATACCTACTACATGCAATGTACTGTTCTACGTCCATACGATACACTAGTAAAAATCCTACTTTGCTCATGTGCTTAAATATTCTTGTGCGGGAGGTTAAAGATTAATGATAAACACAAAAAGCTGGGATATTATTCAACTTGGAGTAAAAGTTGGAGAGTGGCAAGTGTCATGGAAAAATCAGGGTAAGGTAAAGGGCATGGAACAACAGACTGGTTCCAAATTGGAAAAGGAGTACGTCAAGGCTGTATATTGTCACCCTGCTTATTTAACTTATATGCAGAGTACATTATGAGAAATGCTGGACTGGAAGAAACACAAGCTGGAATCAAGATTGCTGGGAGAAATACCAATAACCTCAGATATGCAGATGATACCACCCTTATGGCACAAAATGAAGAGGAACTAAAGAGCCTCTTGATGAAATTGAAAGAGGAAAGCGAAAAAGTTGGTTTAAAGCACAACATTCAGAAAACAAAGATCATGGCATCCAGTCCCATCACTTCATGGGAAATAGATGGGGAAACAGTGGAAACAGTGTCAGACTTTAATTTTGGGGGCTCCAAAATCACTGCAGATGGTGACTGCAGCCATGAAATTAGAAGACGCTGACTCCTTGGAAGAAAAGTTATGACCAACCTAAATAGTATATTCAAAAGCAGAGACATTACTTTGCAGACTAAGGTCCGTCTAGTCAAGGCTATGGTTTTTCCTGTGGTCATGTATGGATTTGAGAGTTGAACTGTGAAGAAGGCTGAGCACTGAAGAACTGATGCTTTTGAACTGTGGTGTTGGAGAAGACTCTTGAGAGTCCCTTGGACTGCAAGGAGATCCAACCAGTCCATTCTGAAGGAGATCAGCCCTGAGATTTCTTTGGAAGGAATGATGCTAAAGCTGAAACTCCAGTACTTTGGCCACCTCATGTGAAGAGTTGACTCATTGGAAAAGACTTTGATGCTGGGAGGGATTGGGGGCAGGAGGAGAATGGGACGACCGAGGATGAGATGGCTGGATGGCATCACGGACTCAATGGATGTGAGTCTGAGTGAACTCTGAGAGATGGTGATGGACATGGAGGCCTGGCATGCTGCTCTTCATGGGTTCACAAAGAGTTGGACACAACTGAGCGACTGAACTGAACTGAACTGAACTGAAACTTCTTACTTAGTTGCCTGGTAAGAGCTGGTTGGGGACCAATTATTTCTTCCACTTCTCTTTTTCTTAGTTTGAAAGCCCCTGACTTTGCTGGCAGTGGCAGCAGTTTTTTTTTTCGGTGGTTTGTGGGTCAAGGCTTTGCTTTTGAACCTTGGCCTCACTATCCAGTTACACTAGTGTTCAGGACTGGCTGGTTTGGAGCCTTCCACCGAGACTTACCCAGGGTGGTTGGGGAAGCAGGGCGGGGAAGGGCAGGGCAGGGCTGGGGTAAAGCAAAGGTAGGGTGAATAGAGCTGGTGTGGTTGGGCTGCATGTGAAACCAACTGCTTTCCCTAAATCAGTTGGGCTTGGCAATGGTAGCGCTGGTAGCTGGCAGAGGTGCACACTGGATGGTAATGCCAACTGCTGCCTTCCATCAGGCACTGACTCTGGCATTGAGCAGCTAAGTGTGTTACACGCACTGTCTCCTTTTATTACAGCAGCAAACTCATGAAAAAGGTTCTATTCCTGTGCTCATTTTCAGAAGAGATGGTAACTTAAAGAGGTTAAATAACTTGCCCAAGTGTTTGTGAGTTGCTGAGCTAGGATCTGAACCCAAGTAGTTCGAGCGCTTGTGCTCCTAACCACAATACTGTGCCCTTTTTTTCTCCCCTCTTCCTGTTTCTGCTCAGTTCTATGGCCTGTCATAAAGAGATGGTAACTTAAAGAGGTTAAATAACTTGCCCAAGTGTTTGTGAGTTGCTGAGCTAGGATCTGAACCCAAGTAGTTCGAGCGCTTGTGCTCCTAACCACAATACTGTGCCCTTTTTTTCTCCCCTCTTCCTGTTTCTGCTCAGTTCTATGGCCTGTCATGGTTCAGCAGCAGCTCTGAGGGTTGAGGAGGACCACATTCAGGCTATTTGTCATTAGTTGGCAGCCGCATCCTGGAGACCTGTAGGTTTACACTTAATTTCCACCTCTGAGCTAAGGCTGCCTCCTCTTTCCTAACATGTGTAGGCAGCAAAAGTTCAGGTAAGAAGAGAACATTTCTACCAGAAGTGGTTTTATATCAGTTTTGCTATCAGCATCTCCATATTCAGGGATAAAAATTCAGAAGCAAAAACAAATGTTTCCCTTGAATGGGAAGCTTCTATAATACTTTGCTATTAATCAAGTTGGCTAAGGTTATTATTTTTTTTCTTCTTGTAGACATAAGAAAAATTTATTGCTCTGGCTTTTCCTCTGTGATTTTTGATGTTTTGTCATGCCAATGCCTGAGAAAACTTAACCCAAAGAATAAGTAATACACTGGAGCTGAGGACAAGGGTTTCAATTGCCCAAGGTCATGGAAATATTATTGTAACATGGGAGTCAGCCCTTCAGAGGAAAGAAAGAGTGAGAGAGAATAATAAAGAGTGAGAGAGGAAGAGAGAGAGAGAGAGGGAGGGAGGAAGAATCTTGCAGTTCTCTATTGAAAAAATTTTTTCCTCTTTAAGGATTTCAATTTGTCTTTCTTCAATGGGACATAAGGTTGTAGTTATTATCTCCTTAGATTTACGCATTATGTCTATAGGGCTCGGTGATCCCTGGATTTGTGAGTGTTCTCCTAAGGGTACAGCATTTTCATATTTATTATCATCATGTGTGTGCATGTGTATATGAGAGCCAGGACTAGAGAAATGTTTCCAGACTGAAAGCAGATTTGAAGTATCAAGAACTGTCAGCAAACTGGTGAGGAAGAGGAGAAGAAACCAGAGAGATCTTTTATTTCTTTGTAACCTTGGCTGTGCCTGTTAGCTTGTAAAATCTCAGCCCAGAGAACAGAGGCTACAGAAAAGAAAGCACAGAATCCTAACCACTAGACTGCCAGGGAAGAGAGAGAGCATCCTGGAAAAATAAGAGAGCCTTATGTTTATGGACTCAAAAACTCTGCACCTTAGACACAAGGTGCAGATTTCCAAGAAGAGCACCTAAAGTCTCGGCATAAATACTATTTGGCACATAGTAGGTGCCCTCAGTACATGTCAAGTCTAGTCTCTTCCTCTCCAATAGTATAATCATATCTACCAGAGACTTGCCACTCCATAGCAACTAAAATGAAGTGATATTCTCCCATAAAAGTCAGATTTCTGTGTCTGTGTAGCTGTTTATTTTTAAGTTTATTTTGATCTCAATTACATCACTAGGAACCCTCCAGCACCATTATCTAAATATGGTTCTAGTTTACATGGCTTAGCCTAAGTTCTCTCTGTCATGTGTTTGTTCCTGGGTATAACTTACTCTTCTGCTTTTTTGTCTTGTTTCTGCCTAAGTGAAAAACAAGAATGCCGAGATTGCTCCTTGACACACCTGTGCACTGTTGCAGAGCCAGTGATCTTGAGGGAAGGCTGGTTTTGCCACACAGGTTGTAACCAGGACTCCTCAAGGAGCCTTCAAGTAAAGAGAGGAAAATACAAAGCCCAGATAGATGGAGGTGGGGGCTGGGATGAGGGAAAGAATGCCTCTGACAGGAATTTAGCAGGTTTTGCTTGCTTACTCTGAGGGCCAAAATAGAAAGCCAAATGTCATAGGGAAGCAGAGTTTTAACACGTGTGCATGTGCACAGACACACCTACCAAGCTGCTCCTTCTTCCTGTCTCTCTGAGGCGTACCCTTTCTACATTTCTTTTTCAGGTGGCTCTTCCTCCTTGACACTATGATAGAAAATGAAAGATTGAGAGACTCTATCTAATTACTCCCATGCATCCATCATGCGTATGATTGAGAGACTCCATCTAATTACCCCTTCTTAGAGACAAGGGTCAGAGGTAGACTGTCCTCAGATAGAGCTAATTTTTATTTGGGGTTGAATCACTTTTTTTTCTCAAACCAGAATATAATCAATTTCAACATTTTCACCACACACTAAAGAAGAACTGAACATAGTGCACAGTTGCAATTGGCATTTGAAGTGTTGGTGCAGCAGGCAAACAAGGGGTTTAGCTTTTGGAGTTTGGAAACACAAACTCAAGTATTTTATCAGAATGATTTTTGTTGTTTCCTGCATTGGCAGGTGGGTTCTTTACCACTAGAGCCACCTGGGAAATCCCTGTTTTTTTTTTTTTTGTTGTTGTTGTATGTGCAATTGGACTCTATATGACTTAGATCAGAATGGGGATAAATGTGAGTCATTTAGTATTTCTGCTTTCTACTTTCTGTTTAGAGCACAGAGTATGTCCCATTCATTGCTCTGTTGTTGTTTTTTTTTCTCCCCAGAAAGAATGTTAGCATTAGGAGGCTTGCAACTATTTATTCCCTTTTAGTCATCCACTTACATTTTTTTTTTGGATTCAGCTTTTTATCTACAAAATGGAAATGATTTTTCAATGTTGCAATAAGTGAATGCTGAATGCTGCTGCTGCTGCTAAGTCACTTCAGTTGTGTCCGACTCTGTGTGACCCCAGAGACGGCAGCCCACTAGGCTCCTCTGTCCCTGGGATTCTCCAGGCAAGAATACTGGAGTGGGTTGCCATTTCCTTCTCTGATGCATGAAAGTGAAAAGTGAAAGTGAAGT
>SJYC01006693.1:0-61762 GCA_006408675.1 Madoqua kirkii
AATATTTTTACCAGTTTCTGTGTTAATGGCCTTACCTTGGATTCTGTTTGTAACATTCACAAATAATATGCAACTAAACATATTATTTACAACTATACCCTTGCATACTTATGTATCTGTAAATTAGATTTCTGGAATTGAAATTACTAGATGAAAGTGTTTACACTTTTTTTGGACAGATAACTGCCAAGTTGCCTCCAAAAAACTAAATTTTTTAGCCATAAAAAAGAATGAAATAATGCCATTTGCGCCAACATGGATGGACATAGAAATTGTCATACTTGGTGAAGTGAATCAGACAAAGACAAATACCATATGTTATCACTTACATGTGGAATCTAAGAATGTGGTACAAGTGAACTTATTTACAAAGCAAAATCAACTCACAGATGTAAAAAACAATCTTACAATTACCTGGGAGGGAAGGGATAAATCGGGAGATTGAAATTGACATGTACACACTACTATATATAAAATAGATAACTAATAAGGACCTACTGTATAGCACACGGAACTCTCCTCAATGCTCTGCATTGAGCTATGAGGGAAAAGAATCTAAAAAAGAGTGGATATATGTGTAACAGATTCACTTTGGTAAATAGCAGAAACCAGCAAAACATTGCAAATCAACTATACTACAATAAAAATTTAAAAAAACCCCAAAACTAAAAGCTAAATTTTTTATTTCCTTTGCCAGGACTTATAAGAACTAAAATTTTGATAAAACCACTGCCTCACTTGTGGAGTCTCTCGTTGTTATGAAAATCATTTGCTTCACAAATAGTTTTCCAAATGTGCTTACAATTTTCCCAGAACAATTGAGGTTTATTATAACTAAATGGAAAGCTGAGAAAATTTGAAACGAGCTACCTGACAAGGATTCCATCAGAACCTCAGTGCAGGCAGCAGAAACAGAAGGTTGTGTGAGGGGCTGAAGCAGGCCCCAAAGGCAAGCAAAGCTTGGGATCCACAAAGGGGAGCAAGATTAGAAGTGGCAATTCTAGTGGCATCAGGAAGGGCCAGCAGTTTGGACTGGGAGCTTGATCCATGGAGGAAACAGCAGGTGAGGATAGTAGAGGTATACAATAGTTTATTATCATTCCCTCGACAAATATTAATGTGCAGTTACTACTATAGGTCTAGTACCTCACTAGGTCTGAGAAATATAAAAATAAATAGAATATGTTTCCTTAATGTTAGAGTTGCTCACAATCTAGTGAGAAACCATTTGCCTTGTCTTCTGGAACATTTAAATGTTCCTTGGTTTCAGCGTTTGCTTTGAGGCTCCACTCCACCCTATCACTGGTCCTTTCTTCTCTCTGTAGTGCACAATGGCAACAATAAGGTGATGACCAAGATGGGAAAGGAGATGTGATGAAACAGGGTGCACTTTAGCTCATCCAAGGTCTCCGGCCAAGGTGATGGAAAGTCATCCACTTTTGCCTCTTCCCCCAGCTGTGAGTTCAGTCTCACTCACCTGTATTTTTGGTTCACTATACATGGTGAACATTTAAATGCTTCCCACTGTCCTGAGTGGCTTAGGACAACCAATTTGAAATTGCCATTCACAATCAGATTTAGAGGACTGGAGAGAGTGGGTTCTATGTCTGTATTCATAGAGATAAGGCTGGAGGAGTGAAGCAGTTCACCTATTGCGTGTAACAGGTAGCTGAAAGTGGTCTCTGGGGAGGACTCCAAAAGGTGACACCTCAGGCTTATCAGAACACCTCCCTTCACCATTACATGGCCAGTTTACAAAAAAAGTAGGGAGGGGATTATATTTTCTTAGATCATTACACTGAATCTGCTTAATGACTAATCCATGCATTCAAAACCATGGCTTGTATTCTAAAGGTAATCTTAGTCTATGCTCAAGATCAGAGTTCAACGTAAGATCGTATAGGTGGTTCAGAGATGCACTACCTTCATATCTAAGAAAGTGAGACAAAGAACTCACCTCATTCAAGAGTCTTTGAGAACTTACAACCTCAAAGAACTGCCCAAACGACCAAATTAGATGATGCACGAGAAAGTGCTTGTAACTACAAAGTGCAATAGATGTATAAGAGACAATGATGATGATGATAATGAGAGATATGATTAAGTTATCATCAACTGGGTAATGTTGGTCAGCAAATTATTCGATTTCCCCTCTTTTCCCTCCATGAACCTGATGATATAGTCACACAAATTTGCCAGCTATCTTCAACCTTCTTGTCCTTGCTCATGCAGTTTCTCAACTTGCAGGGTTGATTTTTTGCATTATTTACCTATGAAAAGTCTTTGTATGCCTCAAGCTACAGTTCAAATAAAGATTCTTATTTCTTGGCGTTATTGTGAGAATTAAATGAGATAAATTGCATAAATGCATGGTATAGTGGTTGCTGTGGAGTAAGCACTTCATAAAGATTAGCTATTAGCATCTTTTCTCAACCAGGCTTTAAACTCAGAGTATGGGAATCATGTTATTTATATCTGGACTTTAAGCACCTAGCATACAGCTGAGTACACAAGAGCTCAATAAATGGTTGTTGAATAAATGAAATGATAAATGGTCCAAATGATCACTCTACAGGGCAAACCAGATAGTAAATGAAGCATTGCTACCACCAGGCAAAGCCAATTATCAGGTTATAGAAGGTTATCCACATGAATTATTAGAACAACTCAAGTCATTTAGATACCTAGATATGACCTAAAATATTTTCTGTGAATCATTAGTAAATGATTGGTTAAATGTGCCTAGATGCTACAAAAGCACAAACAATATGTAGGTTTCTGTGGTTAGCCAAAGGTTCTGCTCTGAATGTAAAATGGCTAGATTAGAATGACTGAAGGAGTTTTCACGTTTAATATGGTCTGGTTCACCAGGACCTTACAAATAGTCAACTATAGACATCCTGCTTCCTTCCATTCTCCCACCTTAGTTTTTAAAGCCATGGTTAATAGTGAACACCAAATATTCTTTTTTTTTTTTTCTTCACATATTGAATTTCTTTAAAGGAATTCTGGAGTGCTGGTCAACTGAGTGCTTTAAAAAAATTGAAAAGAGTTCTAGATTTAAAAAAAAACTAGTTTTAGTTTGACAAAAAGTCCATATCAAATATAAGGGTATTTTAAATGTAAAATATTGCTTTGGAAGCATAGTCATACTCGGATGCATAATGTCAAAACTTGTAAAGAGTTTATAACCCAGTCTGCAGTATTTGGGGATAAATTTTTCTATGGCCTCTAGGTACAATTACACATGGTCTTTCTGCTAAATCTTCTCTTGTTCTCCCTCTTTCTCCATTTCTTTTCTTCTTCCCCATTCTCCCTTCCCTTTTGTGGTAGATAACCTTATAACACCAGACTTCAAAAATGGAAGCATTAAAAATTAAATTTATAATGCAGTGATCCTTCTCAATGGTGGCTTTCATTGCTAAGGATAAGCAAAAACTTGGATTTAAGATGATCACCATATCTGGCAAATAAAACACTGAACAAATAAAAATTAACAGCAGACAAGAAGCAGCCCCAAGTCCTCTGAGACCAAGTAGTAGTGTCTTTGTGAGCTGACAGTTTGGGTAGTCAGGAGCCCTCACAATTTCATCAGATACTATGACAAACTAGAATAAGCAGGTGAGCCCTCTGCTCCTCCTGCACTGGGGATATGGGAAAATGACTCATACCTGCTAGTGTTTGAGCATGGCTCTGAAATCTCAAGTTATTTCTGTTCTAGACACCATGAAAAGAGGTAAACTATTTCTTTGTACAAAGAAATGACTGCTTCTTCTCAAAGTGGGGGTCCACTCTCCTGTTCTTTGAGATGTCAAAAATGCCCCGTGAGTCTTACCGGGCTCTGGCTTTCCATTGAAGCTCAGAGCTCGTTTTTACAGCACAGCAGCCTTCTGTTTGTGCTACCACTGCTAATCATTCATTCTTCCTATCACTATTACTAATCAATCACCTTCTCATGCCCAGGAAGGAAATCTCAACACTGTAATGCAAGCCCCGCTTTATCATTTTTCTAGCTATGTTTTTTCTTTCTTGCTTTAGTGGAGACCCTTATCTTAGGAACACTGACTGACATGTATCTATACTGTCATTGTACCCCGATAACTTTTGAGAAAACGAGTTGACATTAATCACAATAACTCACAATCCAGTGGCTAATTTCAGCGTATCCAAGTAGCACAAGTCTTCAGGCCTTTTGTTCAAAGTGTTCTCAGTTGCCTCTGGTATTACTCCGTTACTCCTCAGTGACTTCGTGGGGGCTTCCATGAGTTCGTGACCAGCTCTATCCAGTTCTGCCCTAGATCCTCCTTCCGATGCCCGTGGCCATCAAAGTCATGTTTAAAACCTGTGAAATGCCAGAACAGCACCACACTTAGCTTCCACTCCACTGGAACCACACAGTCTCACGTGGCAATTAGGAGTAGACTCCTTTATCTCAGGACACCATGGTTTGTTACCTGGTTAAGAAAAAAAGCACTATCTGTATTCCAGTGTTTCACAAAATTCTCGAGGAAAAAACTCTTTTGTCTTCTGATTGAAGTCTGTTTTTCACAGGGTGTTTTGGATTGGGTAAATGAACACGATCTGTTCTTCGTCTTTTCTTGTCTTGCTCTACATGTCTGTAACAGATCGCTTCCTCGTGGGCCTCTGGCTCCTGTTTGTGTGTTTCTGTTTGGGGGCATTCTTCCTCCCTTTTAAGGGGACTACTCAGAATCCCAGAGAATGAGTTCAGAACCTGATTACCTGGCCACAACTAGCTCCAAGGGAGGCTGAGAAAATGGGACCTTTTATTTGTGTGCTGACATATCTAGCTAAAAATAAGTATTCTGTGTTAAAAAATGGAAGGAAGAAAACACATTTTGGTACAGACAACCAGGTTTTAGCTGCAGGTTTTAGCCCACTTTTCTGGTTTTTTCCTCCTATCGTCCATATCTTGTGGGGAAAACCCTCAGTTTGTTCATGGATTTAAATATGGTAGAATTTTTCCATGTCTATGTCCTCACTCATCATGTTTCCATACTTGAAATCATCTAGATTCCTCTTCTTGTTCTAATTTCTCATCGTAAAAATTTTCTTTTTAAAATTCTTAGCTGTGCCCGGTCTTTGTTGTTTCACAGCTAGTTTCTCTGAGGTGAGGTGAAGTCGCTCAGTCGTGTCTGACTCTTTGCGACCCCTTTTGGGACCCCGTGGACTGTAACCTACTAGGCTTCTCCATCCATGAGGATTCTCCAGGCAAGAATACTGGAGTCGATTGCCATTTCTTTCTCCAGGGGATCTTCCCAACCCAGGGATCAAACCCAGGTCTCCCACATTGTGGGGCAGACACTTTAACCTCTGAGCCACCAGGGAAGCTAGTTTCTCTACTTGAGCCAAATATGGTATGCTCTTTGAAGTGCAAGGGTTTCTCATTGCAGTGGCTTCTCTTACTGCAGAGCACAGGCCTTAGGTGCATGGGCTTCAGTGCTTGCAGCATGGGGGCTCAGTAGTTGCAGCTCTTGGACTGTAGATTCAGTAGTTCTGGTGTACAAGCTTAGTTGCCCCGTGGCTTGTGGGCTCTTCCTGGACCAGGGACTGAACTTGTGTTCTGTGCTTTGGCAGGCGGATTCTTAACCACTAGGCCACCAGGGAAGCCCTGAGTTTCCATCTTTCAAGGCTCAAATTGGAGCGTTACTCCCATATAAAGTGGTAATTATATTTCTTTCTAGGTCCAGTGTTCTTGTCTCTACCATTCATGGCAACTTTTGCCTTTTAAAATTTATACCCAATGCCTTTCTTTTAAGTCTGTTAGTGCAAGGGCTAATAGGTTTTCTGAAGCAAAGAAACTAGCATGGTATCTTATTGACGGCCAGTGCTTGGCAATTATTTATTTTTGTTGTTGCTGATAACCTAGGCTAAAGTTTGATGAGGCGTATGAAGGGCCAAGGATCACTGAATCAAGACATGGAACTGTACTATCACTATACTTCTCTTCTGAGAGTAAAAACAATACTGTGAGCACTGGGATAGGAGAAAGATTAGGGAGTTTCAAAATTTTTGTAAACTTAATCCAAAAATTAAGCCTTATTATTTCTGAATACCATCAGGATTAGATAGTACAATCCATTTAGTTTTATTATTACATGAATTGGTGATACAGTCACATGCTTTATTCTTGTTTTAAAAATAAAAAATATAAAAGATATTTATTAAAAGACTCTTTTTCTTCCCTGCCTTTTATAAAACCATCCCTTTTTTGACATTGGCATAGTAGTCCACTCTGAGGCTGTATCATGATTTATTTAATCAGTCTCCTGTTGATGAATATTTCGGTTGTCACCAAATTTTCTCCATTGCAACCATGCTGCAGGTAATATCTTTGAACTTAATTCATTTTGTATTTGAACATATAAAGCATAAATTCTTAGAGGTAGAATTGCTGGGTCAATGGGATATGCATTTGAAACTTTAGTAGATACTGTCAGATAGCCTTCTATAAGAATTCTACAAAATTGTACTCTCACCAGAAACATATAAAAGTATTTTTATGCAATCTTGCCAACATGCTTCTGGAACTTTGCCAACTGTTACATAGATGGAAAAAACCCAACTCATCTTTTAATTTTCATTTTTATTATTCTGAGTGAAGTTGGGCATCTTTTTAAATTTTTTTACTTACTCAATAACTATATCTATTTTCCTTTCTGTGAATATTCTGTTTATCTTAGTGGACTTTTTAATCAGATAAATAATCTTTCATTTACTCTTATGAATTTGTAGACATTCTTTGTATATGTGAGAGATTAGCCCCTTGTCTATGTTTCAAGTAGCAAATACTTTTGCCTAGTTGTCATTTTCTTTTAACATGGGTTATTTTTTGTATTCTTTTTTTCCCTTTATTTCAGTGTGATATTTTATTTAAGTTGCAAAAAGCAATTAATAATGCACTGTTCAAAACATCAGTCTTTGTCTGGGGTGGTAATAGTTTTAATGCTTTTGGATTCTTATAAAGTGGATCTTATCAATCTTTTCTTCCATGGCTTCTGAAGTTTGTAACATAGAAAGGCTTTTAATACTCAAGGTTATAAAATAATGATATCAAATTCTTCTTTATTTATTTTACATTTTAAGTACTAAATCTATTTAAAATTTCAGGCTGCCTGTTAGGCCATGTCAAGCAAACATATCCCTGGATTAAGGTTGCTAGATTTTCAAATAAAAATACAAATACCCAACAAAATTTGAATTTCAGATTAACAACAAATCATTTTTTAGTACAATTATGTCCCATGTAATAGTGATACTTAATAATGGGGAAATAATAATGATTCTCTGTTTATCTGAAATTCAAATTTAACTGGGTGTCCTGTGTTTAGGGCTTCCCAGGTGACTCAGTGGTAAAGAATCTGCCTGCCAACGCAGTAGACGCAGGAGATGCAGGTTTGATTTCTGAGTTGGAAAGATCTGCTGGAGGAGGAAATGACAACCTGCTCCAGTATTCTTGCCAGTATAATCCCATGGATGAGAAGCCTGGTGAGCTACAGTCCACGGGCTTGCAGAGTCAGATATGACTGAGCACACACACATACACACAAGGTCCTACTACTCTTCCTCATTCACTATGTAAAAGTTTAATGGTCTTACACAATGTCTACCTACATTTCTTACAAGTTCTAAAATTGGTACACACAACTGGTATTAGGCAAAGTGAAATCAGTTCACTTACTTATGAATAATTAATTGTCTAGCTCTTTTCTGACATTCTGTCCAATGTGTGTTACAAAAAAATATTTATTTCCAGGAGCAGGAAATAACTGCCCAGTAGTAGTGAAGAGCTAGTTCTCTGTCTGTCTTGTTCTAAAGAAACAATTGAGTTTCTGAGAACGTTTCCTGATTGAAATAATTGTCTCAGCTATTGTTTTAAAAGGTTAGAGGCTAGAGTTTCAGCTTTATATAACATTGCTTTTTTTTCTTACAGAAGTTTAAGTAAAAACATTTAAAAATTATAGAGACTTCCTGGTATTCCTGGCTAAGACTCTGCACTCCCAATGCAGGGGGCCAGGGTTTGATCTTTGGTGAGGGAACTGGATCCCACATGCATGCCACAACTAAAGACCCAGCACAGACAAATAAATAAATACATAAAAATAAAACATTAAAAATAAAAATTATAAATTTTGTAATGTTTGATTAAATCAGACAAAAACAAGTCTAATGTCTCTCTTTTTGTTTTACTGCTTTTGAAAATACACAATCAGGAGTCTTATCTCTCTTAACACTTCCATTAAGATTAACAAAGCACAATGTTGAGATAATACTCCCCTTCCCTCCACAAAATTAATTGCAGCACTAACATAAGCATGACAAATAGAGACTATGATGTCACTGAAGTAGTGAGGTCCTGGTTATGATACAACCGGTAGAAGACAGTTTACTTACTTCTACCTAATTACTTGATTGCATCTTATCAGTTCACTAAATCATTCATTCAACAAATATTTATTGAGTGTCTACTGACATTAGGCACTGTGTTAGGTGGTAGAGTGAATAAAACAGTCATGAGTGCTGTCTTCAATGAAGCTTTGCAGTGGTGTGCTAAAGCCACCTCCTACTGGCTGGTTGAGAGCCCATTTTTAAACTTTCAGGAACTTTTTGAGTATTGTAATTGGCAATGATGAGAGTATTTATACACAGAAAGGAGCAAACACTACAAATCATGGCTTTCTTTGTTAATTTTTTTCTTCCATTGCCTTTTTGTTTCAATAGAGAAAGTGAAAGTTTCTCAGTTGTGTCCGACTCTTTGCAACTCCAGGGACTACACAGTCCATGGAATTCTCCAGGCCAGAATACTGGAGTGGGTAGCCTTTCCTTTCTCTAGGGGATCTTTCCAACCCAGGGATTGAACCCAGGTCTCCTCCTTTGCAGGCAGATTCTTTACCAGCTGAGCCACAAGGGAAGCCCTTAAATAGAGCTGGTTGTTAAATACTGACCAGCACATCACTGAATTTACAGAGATGCCTCTTGACTTCATCATCCTTTCTGCCTCCCTACCACCACACAAGGGCTCCACAGCACCAATATATCTTGCATTTTATACATAATAGATTCTTGAAATGTTATGAAGGGATTAAAATTATATTTTAGTTGACATATATTGTTGGTTGTTGGCTATGTAAAGAAACCCAAAGTGAAACTTTGCAATGTTAAAAAACTCAGAGTTTATATTTAGCTATAAGATGGGGATAATAATAGTACCTCCTTCATAGGGTTGCTTGGGGATTAAATGAGATACTATATGTAAAGTGCTTTGGAAAGTGCCTGACACAGAGTTGCACAGAGTACACAATATACAAGTCAAAGTTCACCCTGTTCTTACTTGGCGTGATGAATTTTCTTTATGGTAGTGATTATATGGAAGGTAAGTAGGAAACTTCAGCTGTATTTCTTGGCTCCACTCAATAAGTTAAAATGACCTCTTTGATTTAAAATATCCTTAAAGAATTTTAGATCTGGAAACTTAACTGATGAAGGCAAGTTAGGAAAGGAATATCATGTCCTTGGAGCCAGAAGAAATGCTGTACTTGCTTGTTTTTGCCATTTGAAAGTATTAAGACTTTTTATGAAAAACCTTACTGTTTTCTTTGTTATTTTCACTAGCTTTCATAAGTGAGTTAGGGCATTCTGAGTATGCAACAACTGATTATGTTTTCTTTATTCTATAAGAAGAGCACAGAGGGGAGAAGGGGACCAGAGAACTTCTTCTTCTTCTTCTTTTTTTAAAATTTTATTTTTACTTTATTTTACTTTACAATACTGTATTGGTTTTGCCATACATTGACATGAATCTGCCACGGATGTATACGAGCTCCCAATCCCGAATCCCCCTTCCACCTCCCACCCCATATCATCTCTCTGGATCATCCCCGTGTACCAGCCCCAAGCATCCTGTATCCTGTATTGAACATAGGCTGGCGCTTCATTTCTTACATGATAGTATACATGTTTCAATGCCATTTTCCCAAATCATCCCACCCTCTCCCTCTCTCTCAGAGTCCAAATGTCTCTTCTATACATCTGTGTCTCTTTTGCTGTCTCGCATACAGGGTCATCATTACCATCTTTCTGAATTCCATATATATGTGTCAGTATACTGTATTGCTGTTTTTCTTTCTGGCTTGCTTCACTCTGTATAATCAGCTCCAGTTTCATCCATCTCATTAGAACTCATTCAAATGTATTCTTTTTAATGGCTGAGTAATACTCCATTGTCTATATGTACCACAGCTTTCTGACAGACTACTAATCTTGGGATTTTGAAAGTTAGACTCTCACCTCTGGCAGAATTCCCCAGTCTATTTTTATGTCCTAGAATGTTTTTTCCTCTCCTTTGAAGGTAATTTTTCACATGCAATTTCTATATGTATTTTGTTAGATTTATGACCAAGTTTTTGACGTTCTTATTCTTGCTAGTACTGTAAATGGTATTGTTTCATAATTTCATATCCGAGTTATTCATGGCAGTGTGTAGGAAAGCAATGACTTTTCTGTATTGATCTTATTTCCTGCACCATTGGTAATCACCTATTGTTTCAGATTTTTTTTGTAGATTCTTAAAGAGTTCTCAATGTTAATAATCATGACATCTGCAGATAAAGATGGTTGTATTTCTCCCTTTCTAATCACTGTGTCTTTTATTTATTTTTCTTGTGTTATTGCTTTAACTAAAACTTTGAAAAGGAGTAATGAGAGAGGATGTCTTTATGTTATTATGATCTTAGGGGAGAGGTATCCTGTCTCTCACCATTAAGTATAATGTTAGCTATGTTTTCTTGTGTGTATATGCCCTTTTCTGGATTATGGAAGTTCTCTTATAGTTCTCATTTTTTGAGGTATACAGAATGTAAATTTTTTGTTTTAATTTACTCAATTGAGAAATTTGATTTTTTGGTCATTCCTTTCATAGTGGGGGGTGGTTTAAGAGTGGTAGAAGCAAAGAAGAACATTCTACACTTGATCCCATGATGACTAGTCCCTGAGTCATCTCCCTGCTGTTTTCATCCTCCACCCCTTGTCATAAAAACAGGAATCTGTAGCAGCTGCATTTGGGAAAGACGCAGCATGAGATGCAGTGATAAACTTGCTTTTATTTTTTTTGAACTTGCTTTTATATCTAAAGAGCTTATCTGTGTGAACTTAGATGAATCATAAAACTTTATTTCTAAACTCAGGGCCATGATTACTTTTTAGGGCTGCGAGGACAGGTTGAATGATATAAACTTGAAAGTACAGATTTAAGTTTTCTTTTTAGACTATAAATTGTTTAGGGCAGGATACATGTAAATTCATTTTTGTATCCCCTAAGTAGTCTAGGGGCACAGTATATACTTACTATGTATCTAATTACTGTGTTATTACATACCTTTTTCTCTTCAATATCTCTCTGCTTGCTCTTGGGATGTGTGTGTGCGGTGCTCACTAGTGGACATTACTGTATGGGCTATCGCAGTCAGACTCTATCACCTTGGAATAAGTCACCCAAACTCCTTAACAAATAACTGAACTGTTTGGATGACAATATGAGAGGTCCCAGGTAAAGCACTCTGCAAAATGCTGACTCATGGAAAATGCTCACTAAATGTTAGCTGTTATTTTTATTTGGGTAATACCTTCGATAGGCAGTCAGAGAACTAGAGAAGGGAAGCTATGGGGTTTTTGGTTTATGTGTTTGTGGTTGTATTTTGGTGTCTCCAAGAGGTAGTTTTTTCGTTTGCTCATAGGTGATAACAGAGGGCCAAAGTAAGGGTGAAATCGGGCCCAAAGCATAGAGCTGGCCTCAGTTTCCATTTGTGCCGATTCATTGGTTTTCTCCTTTTCCTGTCCACTAGGTGACACTGTTTACTCATGTATGCTACTCGAGGCCTTTCCGCAAACCTTAACTCAAAAGTGCGTGTGTGCTCAGGCGCTTACTCGAGTCCAACTCTGCGAACTCAGATTCAAAAGTAATGTGTTTATTTGGGGTAATGTGGTGGTGGTGATGGAGATGGGCGCCTGGAAGGAGTGTATTGGTAAAGAAAATATAAATGAACTGCCTCAAAGACCAATCTTTGAAGTGCAATTAAGAGACAGTTGTCATCTATGGTTTTGTGACTTCGTGGGATAAATTCCAAACTATTTCTTAAACTCTTTTAAGAGCATTATGCAATTAGTTTCTGTTACTATTCCAAGAAATGAGGGAAGGCAGGAACTGCTTCCCCTCCCAGGCCTTCACCAAACCAAAGGATAAAATAAAAATGTGGCTTTGAATGTCGAGTAGGTGCTCTTAAAGGTCCATTTCCCTATCTTCATGATAGTTAATGAGGGCACAGACCACTAATAAGCAGTTTAAACAGTTTCTAGGCTAAGCTTGAGCTGGACCTTCAAATCTCATAAAATTAGTCACTGCAGAGAAGAGACCAAATGCACCGTGTTCATTTGGATGTGGAGCTTGCAGACGCCTTCCTGATCTTCCAGGTCAATTTTGATCCCATTTCTGCATTGCTGTTTGCCAGATACTCAGCATAAGCGGTCATTTATCTGAATACCACTCAGGTGAAACCTGTGATGGTTCCAAAATGGCACATGTAACTTTTGGACAGAAACAAAATTCAAAATGATTTTCTTCCCTTGCATTTCCAGGCTATTAGCCAGGGGAAGTATGTCAACCATATGAAACCAAAGGGTCAAGAAATCAAAGATTACAGCCATTTCCTTGGAGTATGGGGCCTTTTAAAATTTATCATCACCTCGTCATTGTCCATTACAACTTGAAAATTAACTCATTTATACTGCTTGTTTAGGGCTTAGATTATTTTTGTCTTCAAAAGCGACCAAAACTCTCTAACAAATACTTCCCAGTTCACAATTTCCTAAAGCTTTGCTGGCTTCTTTTGCTAATGAGCTTCAGTTTGCTTTTCTGTGTGTCTACCAGAATGTACTACCTTGAGTCGGTGTGTAATAAACAACTAAATATAGTCACAGTTTTGGCATTTAACTTTTGGAGGACTGTCACAAAGCCCCCTAAAACAGGAATTAAGCAGATTTAAAACGAACAGGCAAACTCTTCTATGCTTGGTAGGAGAGGATTTTTATATGTTGTGAACAGTAGTTACCACAATGTTTTCCTCATATTTAAGCCCACTTTATTTAACTAACAGTAATAACTTTAATGATTGTTAGCAAAGCACTGTTAAATGCTCAGCACCCCTGTCTGAAATGGGGCTTCTTCCAGAAAATTCTTTATATGGAACCAACACTGTGTAATCAGCAGTTGCGTGAAAAGGTTTGGGCAGCAGAGCAGATAACAGCAGCCTCTGCTAGCTACGCAGAGCTGCCGTGTCTGAAACATGCATTTTGTTCCTTGATCCTGTGGAGAGCCCCCATGACATCTGGGGTTTGCTTATTCACGTCTCCAGCTTGCATGGTCTTCCAAGGAAGAAGGGAGAGAGCAGAGGAGGGAAAAGGGAGAGAGGTGGGGGACAGAGAGAAATGCAGGGCTAGCTTCAGAGTATTTGAATTCTAACTGTTGGGGCATCCTCCTGAGTAGAGAATACTAATTATGCCAAGTGTGTCAAATCATGTCCTTTTTTGGGGGGAGGTAAATCAAACAAGTGTTCCCAAGAGATAGGTGGAGGCCACCAAGCCTGTTTTATTTATGATGCAACAAGAATTGAAAGCCAGGACTAGAGAGGGGACAGACTTCGTGAATTTAATTTTATGTCATGTGGTTTGCACTGTCAAAGCTACCTTGACATAAAGGCTGCAAGCTATAGTATAATGCTTTCATCTGAATAGTTAATATGCTATTAGGGATGGCTATAGTACTTACTAGGGACATTTAGAGTAAATAAATTGTTTTGAGGGATGTGGGTTGCAGTTTTTTTTTTTCCAGAAAAAATGAGAAATAGATCATGTCTCATGGATGGTGATGCTCTTATCCAAAAGGCCTATAGATCTTTTACCAAACCATTCTACCTGGGTATTTGTGAACTATCTATCGGTGAAAACAGTGCTGCTTCCAAGAGGAAGATTTGATATTCCGTGTTACACAAGAGAACCATAGGCCCTAAATGATCCTGTTTTAGCTTTTAGAAGAAAGGAGCAAAGTTTATCTTTTTGTTGTGAGATTGATCTTACTAAATAAAACGCCATTGCTCTTCAAATCTTCGGCGGTTTGCTGTTGTTTACTAACTAGTGCCTAAAGGTAGTGGGGACAGAAGCCTTCCCAACTCGGCAGCGCCTTTTCCAGTCTTGGGCTTGCACTTCTCTATGGCTCACCCACCAAGCAGAAGGCACTCTGGATTTGGCTCCCAGTCTTTGCTGACGCCTGTCACTCTTCCTGGGGTATTCTCAGGGACTCTCCTCACTAAACCCTATCTCTTTTCATTAGAGTTCTGCTTATCACAAAGATTTAAATACCAGCTTTTCAACACATTCTCCCTGAGTCTCCTCTGCCTTCAACCAGAAGTAATTTTTCCTTTGGGGACCGTTGTATCTCTTTTATGTCACTTGGGTCCTGCTTTGGTTGGTAGGTACTTGTGTACATAGCATCTTTCCCACAGGACTGCAAGCTCCTAGGCACTGGGTGTTAAACTGCTTCTGCCTCAGTGACTAACAGCATCATGCACAGAAAAGTGGGCATAGATCTTTTGAGTAAGTAAATAATATAGAGCATACACACAGTCTTGCTGGACTAACTTCAGTAGCTGTGTCTCAGGGCCAATTATAAAATGACACTTTCAAAAAATAAGGTGATCAGGAGTATATTTCTTTACATAGATTTTGCTCCAATGATAGTTTTCAAAGTTACCTTCTTTCAGATGTGTTTGACACGTGGTGGTTGCTCAGTCAACCAGCTCATAAGCAGCTTGAATGCAGGATCACAGCAAATGAGGTCCTATAATAAGACAAAGAGAAGTTTTCATCAGACTTTTTTGAATTTATGAACTGGAGAACAAATTTTCCACATTTACACAGAAACTGGAAAGCTTCAAAGGCAGAATGAATCATTTCCATTCTTGATGCATGTGAATTTGTAAACTGTTGACAGTAAAGGATAAGCAACATTTTAAAATATGATATGAACTAAGAGTTATTGTGTACTTATTATATGCCAGGCACTTTGCTCATCAGCTTACATGTATTACTTCATTTGGTCTCCCAACAATTATTACTTCCATTTATGAAAGTGAAAGTTGCTCAGTCACGTCAGACTCTTTGCAACTGCGTGGACTATACAGTCCATGGAATTCTCCAGGCCAGAATACTGGAGTGGGTAGCCTTTCCTTTTTCCAGGGGATCTTCCCGACCCAAGAATCAAACTGGGGTCTCCTGCATTGCAGGCATCTTCTTTACCAGCTGAATCACAAGGGAAGCCTATTTCCATTTATAGATAAGAAAAATGAGTCTTAGAAAAGTTAAGCGAATTTTTCAGAGATACATCGCTAGTAAGTGGCAGAACTAGAATTCAGCCCAGGCTAACTCCAGTGTATATCCCATTCTGCTTTTTTGTGCCAATTTACATCCTTCCAGAAGAGAATATGGGCTTCCCTGGTGGCTCAGATGGTAAAGAAGCCGCCTGCAATGTGGGAGACCTGGGTTTAATCCCTGGGTTGGGAAGATCCCTTGCAGGAGGGCATGGCAAACTACTCCAGTATTCCTGCCTGGAGAAGCCCCACGGACAGAGGTACCTGGCAGGCCACAGTCCATATGTTGCAAAGATGGACAGGACTAAGTGACTAGGCACAGTACACAGCACAGAAGAGAGTATAATATAGTGTGTCTTAGGCAGTGTTAAAAATAGAAGCTTTCATTTAGCCCAAACTTTCTCTCCTCAGTGCCCCTGTTGTGCAGACGAAAGAACCGAGGCCCTAGGGAAGTTAAGTGACTTGTCCAGGATCACAGAGCTAGTGAGATCTGGGATTAGACCACAGATATCTAGACTTCTGGGGTTCCCAGGTGGCAGGAGACACAGGTTCAATTTTTTTTCATCAGGAAGATCCCTAGGAGATGAAAATGGCAACCCGCTCCAGTATTCTTGCCTGGGAAATCCTGTGTTCAGAAGAGCCTGGTGGATACAGTCCATGAGGTCACAAAGAGTTGGACACGACTTAGAGACTAAATAACAACCACCTAGACTTTCAGTCTGGAGAGCACCCCAGCTCCGTACCTCAGAAAATGGTGTATTTTCACACAGGCTTGAATGTGGGTGAATCTAGCTAGGTTGCCAATGGAAGTGCAGGGAAAGCCAGGGGCAGCTTAGCTGACTCTAGACGGTCTTAGTGCTGTCTGCTTTGTAAAGGGAGGACTATCTCCCTTTTTGCTTATTAGCTAATATAGCAGTGAAATGAAGTGAAGTCGCTCAGTCATGTCTGACTCTTTGAGACCCCACAGGCTGTAGCCTACCAGGCTCCTCTGTTCGTGGGATTTTCCAGGCAATACTAGAGTGGATTGCCATTTCCTTCTCCAGGGGATCTTCCCAACCCAGGGATCGAACCCGGGTCTCCCACATTGTAGACAGACACTTTACCGTCTGAGCCATACTCATCTCAATTGGCATCTATGTGATTTATCTACTTTAATCTTCCTGAAAGAAAAGTGGAAGTATTAGTCATTCAGCCCTGTCTGACTCTTTGCGACTCATGGACTGTAGCCTGCCAAGCCCCTCTGCCCATGGAATTCTACAGGCAAGAATACTGGAGTAGGTTGCCATGCCCTCCTCCAGGGGATCTTCCCAACCCAGGGATCAGTCCTATGTCTCCTGCATTGCAGGTGGATTCTGAACTGTCTGAGCCACCAGGGGAGCCGAGAGGGATGGGGAGTGACGGTAGTTCACAGGATTAGCACACTTAGGAAAGTAACCTGGGAACATGGCACTTTCACATTCACTTTCACATCAAAGCTCAATGCATATTCTCTTCAGTCTGCTCAACAAATCACTTCTTTTGTGATGGTGTGTGGCTTGAGAATCTCAGTCCTAAGCTAAAGGTCTGTTGTTTAGTCGTTAAATTTTGTCTGACTCTTTTGGGACCTCATGAATTGTAACCTGCCAGGCTCTTCTGCCCTTGGGATTTCTCAGGCAAGAATACTAGAGTGGGTTGCCATTTCCTTTTCCAGGGGATCTTCCCAACCCAGGGACTGAACCCGCATCTCCTTCATTGGCAGGTGGATTCTTTACCACTGAGCCATTCAGTTCAGTTCAGTCGCTCTGTCGTGACCGACTCTTTGTGACCCCACGAGTCACAGCACGCCAGGCCTCCCTGTCCATCACCAACTCCCGGAGTTCACTCAGATTCATGTCCACCGAGTCAGTGATGCCATCCAGCCATCGGAGGCTCAGTCTTTCTGAATCTTTGACCAAAGGAATCAAGGGTGATGAAGTGTTGGCCATTTATGTACCAGAGGCAGACATTCTCTCTTTTGTGGCTGACTTTGCTCTCTCATGTGAGAACCAGCCTCTGCAGAACTGGCCTGGGTTCCTGTGTGGTGCCATTTGGAGGCTACTCTGCTACCTGGAGCCCACAGGTTCCTAAAATATCCACAGTGAAAGGTCTCAGGGTTCAGGCGCTTCCTTAGTGATAAGTACTGAGATCACAGAAACAAAACAAAATAAACTAATAGGGACGACAAGGATGACAACAATACAGTAACAACATCAATACTACAGAGCATTTGGAATCAAAAAGCTGGGGGATGAGGCATCAAAGGATCATGACTTCAGGATCAGTGCTGCTTCCTTCCCAGTCAAGCAGAGGACGGCCCTGCTGAAACTCTGCTTGGGAGATTATAAGTACTCAGGCTCCCAGATACTGAGAAGAGATCTGAAATCAGAAACAACTCTGCCTCTTAGGTGTCAGCTGGTCATGGAAAAGCTACTTAGTCTGTTTGGACCTCAGTTACTTTTCCTCTGAGTGAAGTCGCTCTTTGTGACCCCATGAACAGTAGCCTACCAGGCTCCTCCATCCATGGGATTTTCCAGGCAAGAATACTGGAGTGGGTTGCCATTTTCTTGTCCAGGAGATCTTCCCGACCCAGGGATTGAACCCAGGTCTCCCGTAGTGTAGGCAGATGCTTTTACCGTCTGAGCCACCAGGAAAGTCCTGTAAAATGATACAAATCTTACTGGGGTGCTGTGGCACTTTAGGCTAAATTCAACAATATTATCTGAAAGCTTGAAGCAAATACAGTGCTATACATACATCTTTTTTTCCCATTAGTGACCAATTGATGCTTTTAGAGGGTCCTTATGAAAATGAAAATATACATTCTGGGAGAATAAACTAGTTATTTTTATATCCACATTATCTTAAAAATTGGTCTTATGATGAAAGATGGCTCTGGATGAATAGGGCATAGGTAGGGTCATTTCTTAGGTTGAATGAATGGGAGACAGAAGGAGAACGAAAAGTCCAGAATTAGAGCTTCATCTAAGCAAAGGTCTCAACAGCTGATCAATGTGAAGGCCATCTGTGCAGGTGAAGGTGTCAGTGAGGCAAATATTTCTCAGATCACTGTTTGGCTTAGGGCTGTCCTTTTGCAGGTGTTTGAGTTACCTCACATGGTATTTTCAGTCACTAGGCTTTCAAGCTGCTGACATCAAAATTACTGTGGTGACTTAGCAACTTAAGGATCTTGTAGCCACCAGATAACAGAGCCTGGTATCCCAGTAGGAGGAACATCTAGGAGAAGGAAGATAGAAATGAGTTTTAACCAACATCTGTATCTTTCAACTGTGTTTCACATACCTATGACTTCTGTTTGGAGAGGTTAGTTATCAAGGTGATTTTGTCCTTATGTATAGGAAAACTCCCAGTATTCAGTAGACAAGTAATAGTAATCATTATAGTATCTACCTGCACATAACTTTCTTGCCCAAGTATCAAATCAAGGTTTATAATATCTTGAAAGACAAACTTAAAATACTTTTTATCCTCTCTATGTATTTAAGCCATCCTAAATAAAAATGAAATTCACCCCCTTCTAAAAAGAGATTCCTGGAGTCCCTTGAAAACAAACTTCAATATTTTGCTAGTCTTCCCACTACATATGAAATCCCACTGCTATTAATCCTTCCCTAATTAAAAACTGATGCTATCTAAATTGCCACAATTTGGGTGATGCTTTGTATCATATTCATATTTGCATTCCCATCATTTACCATTGTCCTTAGCATAAAGTGAAAGTGAAAATGAGAGTCTCTCAGTCGTGTCCGACTCTTTGGGACTGCATGGGCTATACAGTCCATGGAATTCTCCAGCCCAGAAAGAATACTGGAGTGGGTAGCCTTTCCCTTCTCCAGGGGATCTTCCTAACCCTGGAACTGAACCCAGGTCTCCCTCATTGCAGGCAGATTCTTTACCAGCTCAGTCACAAGGGAAGCCCCCTTAGCATAAGCAGCTATTCAATTAGTATTTGTTGATTGAATGAATGAAAAAAAATGCATGAATGGATGAATGAGATTCTTGCTTTTAATTTACTCCATTGGTGTGTCTCCTTTTCAGTCAGAAAAATTCTAGTCCTTTAATGTTTCACAAGGAATCTGCCTTCTTTTGAACATCTGAACCTTTGATTGGCTCTTTAGTCAATTCTAGTTTTTCATGTTTCCCTTTGGTTTGAAGCCCAGAATTGGAGATCAGTGAATTTATCAGGTAAAAATGCTAAAACTCTTCCTCATTTATAGACTGGAGTAAAAAGCTTTAGTTTTAGGAAAAAGTGGCTATTAAAGACTAAGATCTAACTTGTGAGAAGTTTTGGGTCTTAAAATGTTAGAGTTGAAAGTGACTGCAGGAATTATTATCAAGTGATTTTGGTCTTTTGTCTTTAGTTTGTTGGTTTGTTTGTTCTGATGTAATAATGATAATGCGATATGTCTAAGGCAAAAGTCTTTATCTCATAGAAATACTAATTTACAGATTAAATGTTATGATGTCTAGGGTTTGCTTTAAAAAGAAGTCGGCAGGAAAGGATGTGGGAGATATTAGGCAGTATAGATGAAGCAAGATATACTGATAAATTCTGAAACTGGGTTAATTGTACTATTCTCTCTACTTTAGCGAATGAGTTTTTCTTTTAACAATACAGAGTTAAGAAAATGTATGTAGACAAACCTACTTATTCTGCATGAGAAAAATCAAGACCCAAAGAGGTGAGGAGACATATGTAACATCACAAAACTAGATACTACAGAACTTAGACCAGAAGGCAAGTCTATCTCCTACTCACATGCTGTTTCCACACTACATATTATTACAGTTCAGTTTGTTGTGCACTCTCTGTAAAACTTATTCATGTCATCTTCATCCTGCTTATGATAATACTGACATGCAAAGATCATTTATAATTCTAGTCTACTTTAACCTAACTTGATTTACCATCCCTATGAGCACAAAGATTTCCCCAGTCCAGGTAACAATCAAAAGAGAAAACAATGTTGATATAATGCTTTGTTTTATAGCATTCTTAGGGGCTAAAAACAATAATGGAGAGTGAAATACACAAATATATGTGCAAGGATGTCAAATGATGAACAGCCACTAAACATATTTAATGGGTTTCCCTGGTGGCTCAGACAGTAAAGAATCCACCTGCAATGCGGGAGACCTGGGTTTGATCCCTGCACTGGGAAGATCCCCTGGAAAAGGGAATGGCTACCCACTCCACTATTCTTGCTTGGAGAATTCCCATGGACAGAGGAGCCTGACGAGCTACAGCTCATGGGGATGCAAAGAGTCAGACACGACTTAGCGACTGAAAAACAACAAACATATTTAAACTTTTAAACAAGAAATTGCACACAGCAACAGAACCTAAATAATCTCCCAGAGGTAACTGCTAATTCAAGTGTATAGCAAAGTGGTGACACGCTTTGATAGGGATCAGGCCTGCAGAGTCTCTGTGATACGTCCAGCAGCTTGGCAGCCATCCAAAGCCCAGAGTGGCTTCAAGTCTGGAATCTCTCAGAGGCCAGGATCACCTGAGGAATTCACCTGTGCCCAGCACTTTCTGGGTTACATGTTTTTTCCATGTTTCTCTCTCTCTTTTTTTTTTTTTTTTTTTAAAAGGCATCTCTTTATTTGGAGGCAAGGAATAGGGATTGGTCTAAAGAAGAGAGGAAATGGAGAATTGTGTGTGTGTAGGGATGGGAGGGAGGAAATTGTTGGGGAGTTAACTCATTTAGATGTAGCCCAAAGGTAAATACCATGAAATGGTTAAAAACAAAAAGCCAGAGTGATGTGGCCCAGAATGTAAGTGTGGCATTAGAAAACCAAAGTCAGGTGACTTACTCCAGGTGTGGAGAAGTCTTTCAGGGAGAGCCTGACCAGGAAGCTATCCTGTTCTGAATCCAGATAAACCACGTGGAAGATGTAAATGTGAGCTGTAAGTGCCAATAAAGTGCTGGAGGGACTAAGAGGGAATTTCTAAATTAATGCAAATAGCATTCAATCCCTTGTAAGACAGACTCAAGGATATATTGTACAGCACAGAGAATATAGCCAATATTTTGTCATGACTGTAAATGAAAAGTAACCTTTAAAAATACATAAAAATTAAAAAGTAAGGAAAACAAAGGAAAAAACCTCCAAAACAAATACTACTCACTCCCTTAAATAATTTTTGAAACATTTTTGGATTAGGTTTAAATCACTTTAAGTGATTTGTATATTTAGGCAACACACAAGTATTTTGCCCATTTTTTCCCAATCAGAATTAATTCTCTTTCATTATAAGATGTATGTCATCAGAATAAAATTCTTTTCTCATAACTTTTGATTGTATCCTCTAATTCCCAGGATGATATAAAAGCTTTTAAGAGGTTAATGTTAACTCTGAATTTCAATTTTAAACAAATTTCTCAGTGAGAACCAAACAGACATGAAAGCATACTTTCAAGTGAATTGTATATTCATTTAAATTTAAAAACAAAAAAACCCAAACTCTGATCTGCCCCACCTCTTATATGACTCTGGGTCACCACCCTTGGGACGTTGTGTTTTTGAGCTTTTGAATGGATTTGCTTCTGAGGTTAAGAGAAGTGTGTGGCAGATGTTGGGAGGCAGTGGGGACGAGGGGTGGGGTGCAGGGATGAAGGGGCTGCCAGATGTTGAGCGAGAGGGTGGCGTGTGAGGATAAAAGCCTGCCAGATGTCTGCAGTGCTGAGTGTCAGGGACCTGCTTTCCATGATCTTCGGAAGATGATTTATATTCCTCAGTAGGATCTCATAAAGGTCTTACTTCTTGCCAATAAATACTGAGTCCAAGGCTCATATAGCTATTTTCTGCATGGTTTCTTGGCTCAGATTATGTCTTTTTAAAAATCCAAGCTGAAGGTTATGTGAATGAAATAAACAATCAACCAATATACTCATTTATAAATAAAAGAGGGTGGGGGGGTTGACATTTAAATCTTTTTCTGAATTATGAAGACAATCACCTTTTCTTTTCTATTTATTTTTCCACCAAGGACTGATTTGCTTTACTCTCTTCCCTACAATGAATTTAATAGATTTATTCATCAAGTTTTCTAAATTTAGATACCAAACTGATGTTTTTCTCCCACTGCTTAATTTTATTCTTAGCAGCACTTACATAAAGCCAGGCAGTGAAAGATATGGCAAAATTACTAACTTGCTGTGACCTGGAATGCACTGATAGAATAAAATAACAATAATGAAGATTGATGTACCAGAGAGACTTAATACCATGAGCCCCCAGTGAAATCTGTTTTATGCTTACAGTTTTTCCCCACAGTGCTCTTGGCTACATGTTTCTTGTGGTCTTTAGGAGTCTATGTTTTCCTGGTGATGCCTGGGATAGGCTCAATTCTTAGGCTAATAGATGGGCCAAAGTTTTCTAAATTTAGATACCAACTGATGTTTTTCTCCCACTGCTTAATTTTATTCTTAGCAGCACTTACATAAAGCCAGGCAGTGAAAGATATGGCAAAATTACTAACTTGCTGTGACCTGGAATGCACTGATAGAATAAAATAACAATAATGAAGATTGATGTACCAGAGAGACTTAATACCATGAGCCCCCAGTGAAATCTGTTTTATGCTTACAGTTTTTCCCCACAGTGCTCTTGGCTACATGTTTCTTGTGGTCTTTAGGAGTCTATGTTTTCCTGGTGATGCCTGGGATAGGCTCAATTCTTAGGCTAATAGATGGGCCACACAAAAGAAAATATGTGGACCTTATAATTTCCTTGGATTTTGAAAACTTTACTGTTTTCTAGGACTAGATTTGATTATAGCAGGCAAAATTCGTCACTTTAGAAAGAATAGTATTTGGGAAGCTGGAGAGTGAACAAAGAGACAGGGAAGACTGAAAAGAGAAGCTATTTACATTTGTCCCAGTGGCTTCTCAAACCTCAGAAAGCCAAGGCTTGTCATTTACCATGGAGCACACTTAGCAGTGTTAATCATTGTTCCTTTAGATTGCACTGACATTCATGCATTCAGTAGATAATTTTCAAACACCTAGTAGGTGCCATTCTCCTAAGTTCTCGGAATATGTGGTGAAAGAAGTCCTTTCCTTCTTGGAACTCCCTGTGTACGGAGGAAGACAGACAGTGACCAGATATTTGCTCAAGTAATTATTCACAATGTGAGCAATGAGAGTAAGTATCAGTGGGGACTTTGATAGCTGTCATCAGATAACCACAGAATGAACTGCTTCATGATCTGGCAATTTGGTCTCTCATCTAGGATCACCAGATAGACTATCCACTTGCTTGGGTGAGTCAGCGTCAAGGTGATGGTGTGTAAGCATGTTGTCAGGCTGTACTTTCTTAAGTACCTCCAGGAAAACAAGCCTGTATTCCAGGTTCTTCCAGGGTAATTCTAGAGTTGGGGACTATCTTCACATCCAGTCCCTGTGTTTTTTAAAATAAAATTTCAATTTTAGAATCGTTTTAGATTTATAGAAAAGTTGTGAAGATAGTATAGACAGTGCCTGTATACTCCAGAGCCAATTTCTATCATGAACATTTTTACACTAGTATGATACATTTGCCACATTTAGTGACCCAATATTGATATATTACTATTAACTAAAATTCATCTTTTTACTCAGATTTCCTTAGTTTTTATCTATTATTCTTTCTGCTATAGAATTGCATCAGGGATACCACATCACATTTATCTGTTATGTCTCCTTGGCTTTTTGGTTATGATAGCTTTCCAGACTTCCCTTGTTTTTAATGACTTTGACATCAAAGTCTCTAAAACAGTTTTAGAGAGTACTGTTCAGGCATTCTGCAAGATGCTTCACTAGTGGAATTTGTCTGAAGTTTTTCTTATTAATTAGAGTTATGGGTCTTGGGGAGGAGGACGTAAAGTACCATTCTCATCACATCATAGCAAGGGTACATATTATCATCATGACATCACTGTTGATGTTGACCTTGAACATCTGGCTGAGGTAGTATTTGTTTCTCCATTATAAGATTACTCATTTCTCATTTTTCCATACTGTACATTTTGGAAGAAAGTTACCATGTGGAATCTGAACTTAAAGACTGGGGATTTATGCTCCACCTTTTTGATGGTGGAGTATTCACATAAACTATTTGGCAGACTTCTGCATGGGAAATTTACCTGTTCTCCCCAACTTATCTCTTTATTAAATCATTTGATTATATCAGTTATGGACATATGGATATTTATTTCATGCTTTGGTTTATAACTAAGTGCTTCTTTATTTTGTTGACCCAATTGCTCTAGCTTTGTCCACTGGACTCTCCTTCAGTTGGCTCTGTGCCCCTTAGACCTATGCACGCCATAGTGTGTGCACGTGTTTTCTTCTTGTGAAGTTTTTGGAGTGCTTCATTACTTGTTGGCACTACAAATGCTCTGGGCTCATCTTATGTGTTTCCAGCTATAGTTACAGACTCAGCCATTTCTCTAAGGAGCCCTGGTTTCTTTTATTGGAGGATGATATTAGAAAGCAACATTTGTCTGTGCCTCAGGAGTGTTTTTCACACTACAAATAACTACTGTGGAGTAGTGATTGAACAAAAAATGAGGGGTGAAGAAGGAAGTCTGAGCTTCAGAGACAAGTCTCATATCCATTTCCTGTATTTCCCACTTATTAACAGCAGATTCCTGGGCAAATAATTTAGCTTCTAGAATCTCACTTTTCTCATCTATAAAATGGACATAATATTCAATATCATTGATCTTGTATGGTTGTTGTGAGAATTAGAAAAAAAAGTGTTTATGATGGGTCTGGCACACAGCATCTGTTCAAAAAGTCATTTATATGGAGTGGTAGGTACATATGGGTGTCACCACCCTGGAGTTGGCTGAACACCAAGGAAAATAAATGTTTAATTGTTTAAATTGCATAAACAAAACCATATTATCCATGAAGGAAATAAAAAGAGGATGTTTTACTTATATTTCTATTACTCTAACATATGTTCCCTTTTAGTCCTTGTCATTATGTAGTTATTTCAAAAATATTTTCATCACATTGCATATAATAAGAGAAATAATGTTTCACCATAGCATATATAGTAATAATAAAATAGCAGCACTGAGTGTTGGTCTTGTATACAACATTTTACATGGATTATTACAATTTCCATCTTATAGTTGAGGTAAGTGAGGCACAGAGGGACTAAATACTTTCCTAAATGGCACTCAGACAAGGAGAGGGGAAGACAGGGTTTGAACTGAGGTCTATCTGATGCAGAGCTTGAAACTCTTAATTACTACATTTTCTCTTTAATGCAGTCACTCATACACACACAGTCACATACACACACATATGCATGTATTCATTTCTTTATTCAACACATACTAAGCGTCTACTAAGCTAAAGGCATTGAATAATGTCGGTAATAAAAAAGGAAATTGTTCATAGTCCCTTTTTTAAAGGTTCTCAGGATTTTACAGGAGATATTGCACACAGACAATGACTGCAATGCAATTCTATGTAAAATAAATACTATTTGAGCCACGTAGATTTCAGTGTTTGGAAAAAGGAATGATTATATCTGTCCAGTGACACCAGGGAGAGTTTGATGGAGGAGGTGACATTTGAACTGGGACTTGAAGGATGATGGGCCAGATTTAAATAGGTAGGTTTGTGGAGAATAAAGGTATTTCAGCCAAATGGCGTAGTAAAAACAAAGCTGCAGAGGCTTGTGGTACATTAGATCACTGAACAGAAGTTATTCATTTCACTCCCCCAAACTGCTTGGGGTGAAGCATCCTCCCTAATCCTCAGTGTTTTTGGTCTTGACCTTGTGACTTTCTTAGGCCAATGGAAGTGACATCATGATTGTGAGTACAGGCCACAAAGAAGGTATGATAAAGTTCCTGCCAGCCCTCCTGGAGCTCCTTCCTTTTGTCTTAAGAGGAGCATGTCTCAGATAACTGTTGCTCTTTCAGCCTGGGACCGAGCATAAAGACGCACGGAAGCAGATCTGAAAGTGACTGGGCCTAAATCCAGCTTGGCCCAGATGAGCCAGACTGAGATCACACAACCTTTGGCATACTTGACAACCTTTGGCAGACATGCATACTTGTGAGTGTAAAATAAAGGTCAGTTAGGAAGCCCTGAGATTTTGGGGGTTGTTTGTTATGCAGCATAATCTCAGCAGAAATGTGATTAGGACAGGTCAGAAAAGACAAATTAGAAGAGAAGGTAATTGTCCAGTTTGGCTGAAGAATATGCATGCCTGCCTGTGAAAGAAGAATTTTTACTTACATTGAAAATAATAGTAAAATGACCCATACTCTGTTGGACTGGTTGCCAAAATGGCCAGGATGATTTTATAGGGATCTTATATAGGATTTATGAAAAATCTACAAAATTATGGATTTGGAGTAACAGCACAGACTGCCTTATGTATTTTTCCTTCCCTCTCCACCCCTTTTGTGCCGTTGAGCACATATCAAATGAATACCTGGTACATGGGTCTTTCTTTCAATGACTTTGTAATCAATTTAATAAGCAAGAGAGATATAGAAATAGGGAATATAAGGAGAGTTTTTGTAAACCAGAAAGTAGTAGGATTTAAGTTAAAGAAGGACTCCACCAGTACCATTTTAGCTTAGTAACACAAAGGCTATATGCTAGCAAGAAGTTAATCATGACAGTATGATGGATTTCATTCATAAATATCCTCTCCGGCAGACAGGTGGTTGTCATGGGTCCCCTACTCTTTCTACTTTTCCATCTTCCAAGAAACATAAGTGCAAATTGCTGATGATTGACAAGTCACCTGGATACTTAGTCCAAGGTAGAAACTTAGTGAGAGGAAACATACTGTTACAAAACAACAACAACAAAAAGTATGGAAGATAAAGGATTGAGCGAGTGGGCAGCTCTGTGGGAAAGGATCATGATGGGATGGCTTTCTGGGAAAGACCTAGAGTGTAGAATTAACACTAATTCGAGGGCAGAGGACGGGTATAATAGGCTGCTGCTGCTGCTGCTGAGTCACTTCAGTCATGTCCGACTCTGTGCGACCCCATAGATGGCAGCCCACCAGGCTCTCCTGTCCCTGGGATTCTCCAGGCAAGAACACTGGAGTGGGTTGCCATTTCCTTCTCCAATGCATGCAAGTGAAAAGTGAAAGTGATGTCGCTCAGTTGTGTCTGACCCTCAGTGACCCCATGGACTGCAGACTTCCAGGCTCCTCCGTCCATGGGATTTTCCAGGCAAGAGTACTGCAGTGGGATGCCCTTGCCTTCTCCGAGATAATAGGCTAGAGAGGCCTTTCTTTAATCTCCATTCCTTGTGGACTCAGGTTGGAAAATGTTGTCCAACTTCACATTAAAGAGTGTTTCCTCCTGGTTTTGTTGTTGTGCTTTAAGGCCACTGGATTATGAACTATGCCACCCCTACGTCTTACATGTAAGTCTTCTATATACCGTTATGCCTAAGAGATTGTCTCTTTTCAGACTTCAGGACATGTCCTTGTATTATGTGTTTCCTTTTATGAGATGAAATTTATCCTTCCTTTTCAGCTGATGAATTCTATACCATGGAGTAAATTTACAACTATAACTTTCCTCTGACCTAGAGATGAGGGAAATTTTGTGTCTTTTGTACAGCATTCTGAAATGTCTCTAGTACTGCCTCGGTCTTCAGTGAATCAACCCTTCCCCTTTCCAGGGTGGGCTGAACAAATGTAGGGTCCCTAGGTGAATTCTGACTGAGCACTGCCCTGATCCTCACATTGTGACCACAGGGATTACAGCCATAAACAAGCTCCATAGGAAGTCTTCCCACTAAAGAACTATAAAACATATTCCACCAACATTTGTTGAACACTTGCTATTTGACAGGCATTGTGGTAGGCATAGCAAAGGACACAAAATTAATAAGACATGGTTTTCTCTCCCATGGGGGTTTATAATCAATCTGGAGAAACAGATAGGCACAGAAGTAACACAGGATGTGGGAAGCTGAGTGGAAGAACAAGTTTGAGCATGGGCCAAATACAGAACCACCCCTGCTCTAGGTTCCAAATTGGAATGTAGTTTAAGAGAAATCCTATTCTAGCTACAATGGAAGAGGCTGATTTAAAACATTATCCTAGCAGTGTGGTCAAAGCTGAGGTACTCTATACTGGTTTGGGGAGAGAAGAATAGGCCCAGTTAGATAAAAGATCCTCTTTTTAAAGCCCCATTCAGCGTCTTTTCTTCCTAACTTCCTAATTTTGTTTCACTTCCCAGAGGCACTGACTAGAAGACTCCTAGACCATTCTTTGCTGTGGGGTGAAGATAGTATGCGGAGAAGGCAATGGCAACCTACTCCAGTACTCTTGCCTGGAAAGTCCCATGGACAGAGGAGCCTGGTGGGCTGCAGTCCATGCAACTTAGCAGCAGCAGCAGGAGAAGATGGTATGATTTTAGTGGGCTTCCAATCAGAGTCAGGTGGGTTTGTATTCTAAGCAACAAAATTCCTGCACTTGCAATGAACTGGCTTCCTTTTGGATTGAATAGAAGTGTGGGTAGCCAGCTCTCTACTCCTTTGTGTAGATACTAGATTCCTTTCAGCTTCAGTGACTCTTATGGAGGATCATGGAGATCTGGTGGCAAAATACCTCTTGCTAATAGTTCATTCCTTTTTTTTTTTAAGTAGTACAGTCTTGGAAGACAGGCCTGGGAACTAGGCTTATAGGCTGGGAAAACAAACAGGGATTCAGGCAGCAGCTGTTTTTAATGTGCTTAGAGACTACATATGTTCTATGTAGAGAACACATTGCATTCAGGAAGACCATAAAATATGCATGTGAGTGTAGTAGGAACATGACAGTAAAAATGAGCTGCCAGTACAATGGAAACACTTTGTTATGCTGCTGAACCATGTGGCTTCACGACTCGGAACATGACAGCCAGGCTACACTTTCTGGAGTTGCAATTCATTGTGCCCTAATGCCACGACCTCTATTTTCCCCAAATGATCAATATGTAACACTAACAGTATTACTAATGGTATCCTCTAACCTCTAGGGGGAATGTCAAGCTCCCTCTATCCCCAATCTATGGAACAGTTTCAGAACAACATAAGTAAGGACAAAATCCTCAGATACAGGCAATTTACCATACTAGCAAGGGGTAAAGTTTTGGAAAGAGAGAGTAAATAGTACCATGATTAAAAACTAAATGAGGTAAGCAATCCTTTAAACTCTTATTCAATGCACCTAAAAATTACTTTTTATTTTAATAAACTTTTACTTTGGAATGGTTTTAGTTTTATGGAGAAGCTGCAGAGATAGCAGAGAATTCCCTTATACCCTTCAACCAGTTTCAGTTTTCCCTCATGTTCATTAACATGTTCTTACAGTATCCTGTTACATTTGTCAAAAATAAATTGGTGAGTGACCCTTAACTCTAGATTTCATCAGTTTTCCCATTAATGTCTTTTTCTGCTCCAGGGTCCAGTCTAGGATGCTATGCTCCATTTATCTGTCATGTTTCCTTAGTCTCCTCTGGCCTGTGGCAGTTTCTCAGTCTTGTTTTTCACCACCTTGAAAGTTTGAGGGGTATCGGCAAGGTATTTTGTAGAATGTTAAAAAAAAATGCTGTGTTTCAAAATAAGATCTGATCCTTTCTTGCTTGGTAGAAACTGCTTTCTGTCTTGGAAGGCCAGAGAAGAACCATGGTTGATTCTAGAGGAGAAAAGGGGTAGAAAAGATACAGAGGAAGACACTAGGCCTCCTTCCATTCTGGTCTTCTGCTCGGGGGACAAAGGGCACCTGAGGACCACAGGTGGCCCAGTATATTTGAGGGCAACTCCTGGAGTCAATGGTCTAGCCCACTGCAAATCAGAATCACTTGGGTTGGGAGTTTCTAAAAATATTCAGAACTCTACCCCAGACCAAATAAGTCTTGGATCAAATTGTTTTTTTTTTTTTTTTTAATTTTTAGGATACAGTTGATTTACAATGCTGTATTAGTGTCACGTGTGCAGAAAAGTGGATTTGTCATAATAGACATATATCCTCTCTCCTCAAGATTCTTTTCCCATATAGGCCATTACAGAGTATGGAGTAGAGTTCCCTGTGCTATACAGTAGGTCCTTATTAGTTATTATTTTATATATAGTACTGTGTGTCAATTCCAGTCTTCTAATTGATTCCTCACTGCCTCTTACCCCCTGATAATAAGTTTATTTTCTACATCTGTACCTCTATTTATGTTTTGTAGATAAGTTCATTTGTAACCTTTTGAAAGATTCTATGTATAAGTGATATCATATATTTGTATTTCTCTGCCTGACTTACTTCACTCAGTATGACAATCTCTAGGTCCATCTATGTTACTGCAAATAGCATTATTTTGTCCTTTTTTCAGTAGAGCAATATTCCACTGTATATATGTATCACATCTTCTTTATCCATTCCTCTGTTGATGGACATTTATGCTGCTTTCATGTCCTGGGTATTATAAATAGTGCTGCAGTGAACACTGGGATGCATGTATTTTTTCAGATTATCTTTTTCTTCAGATACATGCCCAGGAGTGGGATTGCTGGATCACATGGTAGCTCTATTATTTTTGTTTTTGTTTTTTTCTTTAAGGAACTTCCATGTTGTTCTTTATAGGGGCTGTATCAGTTTACATTCCTACGAACAGGGCAGGAGGGTTCCAGGCCTGGTTATTTCTCAACAGTACACCAGATGATTCTAATGCACGTCCAGGATGGAGAACAGCAGACTTAGTTAGTAATAAAGAACATAATTGCCTAAGTATCCTAGATAGAGCCACAGAAATGAAATAGGCCACAGGCATGAAGCTGGTCAAGGGTTTGCTGCTGCTGCTGCTGCTAAGTCGCTTCAGTCGTGTCCAACTCTGTGTGACCCCATAGATGGCAGCCCACCAGGCTCCTCCGTCCCAGGCAAGAATACTGGAGTGGGTTGCCATTGCCTTCTGTGGGTCAAGGGTTTGGGATCCTGTAAAAGTGTCTTTATCACAGCTTTAGCTGACAGTATTATTCTATTTACTTGCTTTTCTTAATTAGCTTGACAAGTAAATGTCGAGCAGTGAGTTTATTTCCGTAATGGTCAGTCTGATGTAAGGCTAAAACAAAAGAGGTTAGGAATCCTGTTCCTCGTGTTCCTCGTTGAATATGCTGCTTTTAGTTGTCCAGTAACCAGAGGTGACCATTTGGAGATGCAGTCTATTGCTCAGGTAAAAACACTGAACTGGGAAACTAGATTTTGGTCTTAGGGCTTTAAAATCATTTGACCACTGTCTAATCAAGTCATTAAATTTCTCTGAAACTCAGAGCACTCACCAGAAAAATGAAAGATTTGAATTAGGTCACCACTTAGGTCTCATTTGGCTGTAAAATTCTATGCTTCTTGTATGTCCCAGTTTGTCACTGACTAAGTGTTCCTCGTTAAGTGAGCCACTTAATCTTGCCAGGCTTCATTCCTACCTGTTAAATGGGAATATGGATACCTCACTCCAGGGTTGTTGTGGGCACGAATTGAGATCATTTTTCCTGAAGTACTGTACAATTCTAGTTGTAATGTTTTCTGAAAATGTGGGTCATTCTTCCCTCTCCTTGGGGATCCTTGTATCACCACTGTATATATTTCCCCTACCACAAAAGTGCCTCCCAAGTACTTAATATTTGTGGATGAGTAAATGGCACAATTTGATGATAAAACTTTAGTCAACATAGCAGTAATATGGCTTCCAATTAAATTCACCTGAGAAACTTTAAAAATCATGACTCTCCCTTTGCCCTCCAGAACTATCAAATGAGAATCTCCGGATGGGATCCAGGTGTCAAGTTTGTTTGCTTGTTTGTTTTGGGGATCTCCAGGTGACACCAACCTGCAGCCAAAGAGAACCACTGCTTGCAAGGGCTGGTTTTCTTGCTCAGCAAGTTGAAGGGAAGATGGCTCAAATATTAAAGATTGTCCCGTTCTTGAAGAACATGGGCTGTGCCTTTCTTTCTTTCTCTATTTACTGCAACAATTAGCACAGGTACATGGCCTGAACTCAGCACAAACTTGTTGAATTGGATGTAATTTGAAAAATTCCCAGGACACCATTTCCTCCCTTAGCTATTTCATTCACTATGTGATATGATGTGAAAAGCAGGGGAATCTAAGATTATAATCCCTTTGATTGTATTCTTACTACAACACAGATTCATTAAAAAAAAAAATTCTTACAATTTAAGGAACCTAGTTTGAAAAAGGGCTCCTCCCTCATTTCACTCCCACTTTGCATCTTCTTGTTAGGCTCCATAGTCCTGCAGCTGACTGAAGCCTGGGAATGGGGAGCAAGGTAAGCGTCAGCTGACTGCGGTGGCATTTTCAAAAGCTGGAGTTACTTGGATGGGCCCAGGGCATGTCACTGCTTCCGTGCTTTTCATCAACTGACTGAAAGTTACCGAGTTTGATCTCCACACTCCTTAGGTTCCCAATACTTTATCTATTTTCATATAAAAAAACATATATTTAGAAAGAGTCTGAGATGCTCCTCTTATTAATACAGGTGCTTACTTAGTTCCAGATAAATACAGACACCCTCCTTTTTTGATTGTGTTGTAGCTTTATATGAAGCTAATGGAGCAAGGCAATGCTCAAACGTCAAATTAAACTGCACAGCTCTGTAATCACTCAGACTGACATGGCATAAAAGGATAATTAGTAGTTCATTACATGGAACATTGTTTGTTCAGCTAAATTGATTTCTCAGCTGCCCATGTTTTCTGTTTACTTAGTAAGCGCTCCACTGCACATTTTTATTTGAGAGCTAGGAAATCCCTTTCCCCGAACTTTTTTTTTTTTCCTCAGTCAGTGAAGTTTTAAAATATAATTTGCTTGAGCTTGGTGAACCTCTGAATGACATACAGGTGTACGGTAACAATCATGAGTGTGGATTGATGCACAGAACGTAAAACCGGCTGTGGTTAGAAAACTGGGAAACTCTTCCAAAGGCTGGGATATACCTCGTGGCTTTGTACTTGGAAATGCTTTTGTGGCTGTTTGCTTTTCAACTTAAGAGTGAACTCCCCTCTCAGAAAAGGAAGGAGTGAGAAAGAAATTGGAATAAACACGTAATCCTTTGCTGTTCAAAGTAGAAATTTTCCAACAAAGTTTTCTTAAACCCTTCACGTTGCCTGTTAATGCCAAGATAAAGAAAACAGTGGCTGTTTTAGGATTTCCTGTATCTCTGCTCACCAACAGCAGGGTTTAGAAGAAAAGACCAGATGCTGACTTCAAAACCTCCTAAATTTTCTTTCTTTCTAAACTTTCTTACAATCATAACATGCATTTTCTAGGTTGGTGTACCATAGCTGTTTCTACTTCTTTCTGGGGTGTGAACTAGCCACATAGATTTTACTGGTCAAATATAGGCATTCAGATATGGGGCCTTTGACCCCATCAGCATCTGCCTACTACTGTGTAGCTCACCCAGGCTTTTACCATTGCCTTGCTCAGCTCTGCTTGACCAATAGGTTAATGCATTGACCTAAATGGCACCTTGGTGTTGTGACAGTGACAAAGAAGAGAGACACCAGTTTGCAGCAAGTTCAGCTTTGGGCACACGATGAAATATAAATCCAGGTAAAGTGTCAGGCTGGTAGTTCTGCCATAAAAATTCTTAATGTTAATTAGGTTTTGCTAGTCTTTGGAGGAAGTTAGAAATCTGCTGTTTGAAATTAAATATTTACATTGTCTGTATTAAGTGGAGAAGGTGGGTCCACGTGAAGAGAGGGGAGGTCTTTTGAGGCTGGGCAAAGAAAAGCTTAGTGGCTCACCCTGGTTAAGAATTCTTTCAAAATACACGTGTGTAGCTTGGGTTCACACGAGTGGAACTAAAGACTATTAAATTCCACTCCAACAAATTCTGAGTTTCTTTCCTTGGCCCATTAGAAGGCTCCTATAACATAGATACAACATACTGGGCAGGCATTTCTCAGTTACCGATATTAACTCAGAAGAAATAAGAACCTGCAGGAATGAAATCTGTAGATGATCCCAGAGGCTCAACAGTGCTTTTTGATTAATCTTCTCTAGCAACGTTATTTGATGCTAGACCCAGAGTTGAAGGTATACTCAGAAGAAGAGAATCCAGACTTTTGAATAGAGTATGGACATATACTGCGCAGGCCACTGTCCTATAGGATTTGAATGTGAAGACCAGCCAGAGAGAAGATCTGTGATTACCTGTTTGTTTTGGGACCTTGCACAGGTTAAAACAATGATAGTTAATAAGTGTTCCTGTCATGAACTGAAGCCTACCGTGTGTCTGGCACTAGGCTGTGTGTTTTATGTCTGCAGTTGTGGTCCCTTCCCTCCCACCTCTAATAGCAAGTTTCCTTCTCTTCTTTGGCTATTCCCAGTACTCTAGGTTAAAGCAACAGGGTGATTACCAACATGACTGTCCTTTATTCCAGAGCACTACCTGCCTCCTGATGTCTGCCTGGAGGCTTGCTCACCTGTACTATATTCTTTATGTGCTGCAACCCTCCTGGGTTCTCTAGGACAGGGCTTGGACCTTCTGGTTCCCTTTTGTCATCTCCTATCTAATTTCTCCTGTTATTGTCTTCCTTGAATTTTGACAATTGGATTAGCTGTTGCTGGTACCCCATCCTCCAAAGCACATTGCTAATGTGGGAATGTGGGTTCAAACAGAGCCCAATTCCTAAGCTGTTGCCTATAAAGGCAGAATGTAAGTAGTCCTCCCCAACTTGCTCTTGCAGTGTTTTATCAAAGTTCTGCTGTCAAGACTGATTATGTGGGGTCTTGTTACAACTCCTGGATTTCTGTTTTCACTAACTCCCCTTGGCTAGCAAAGAGACCTGTAAACTGCTTCTCTAAGGGTAAATCTGGGTCCTATATACCTCTCTCCTCAATCACACACTCTCCTCAGCCCTTTTACATTGGCCCAGGATACAGGGTTAAGATTCTTCTCAGGTGGCCCTCCCTCTGTGCCCTGGAACAATGCCTGCCATGTAGCAGATGCTCAAAAAATACGTGTTGAATAGATAAAATCCAGCCACTTGTCTAGACTGGTGAAGGGTCTAATTTTAACGCTTATGTCTGCCTTTGTCTTGAGGCTGGGATCCTGCCTTACTTGGTTAGGACCTCTGCCTGCTTTCTAGTTCTTCATCTGCTATCACTTTAGGAGCTGCTTTCTCTAGCTTATTTTTCTGTGCCCTGTCTTGCTCTGTGTGGCTAAGAGAAGTATGTCTCATTCCTCAGTTTACAAAGTTGAGTTACAACAGCTTTGCCCTCCAGTTTCTCATTTAAATGTTTTGCCTTTCATCTGTGCTCCAAACTGCTGATTATCTGAACGTTTGCTCTTATCATTGCTTCTCATACATAGATAGGTTTTGTCAAGGTCTTGCTCTCATCCTGATGCTGGCCTAAGCTGCTAGATCTTGCTTCATATTCCTTAGGAAGAAGCAGTCGAAAGCTAAACCTCAACAGAGCCTGAAGAAGGGAGGTTGATTTTTCATCTCAAGCACAGTTGCCATTGCACTCATATTTTGCTGCCACTCTCTGAGGCATTAGTGAATTAGGAAGTACGTTGGTTCCCTTGACCCTACCTGGTGAAGACCAATCACATAGTTAAATGTATTAAGGCCTATTAAGCTACAAAAGGTAGCTTAAGGTAAAGGAGAAAAGGAAAGTGAAAGGTAAAGGAGAAAAGGAAAGATATACCCATTTGAATGCAGAGTTCCAAAGAATAGCAAGGAGAGATAAGAAAGTCTTTCTCAGTGATCAATGCAAAGAAATAGAGGAAACAATAGCATGGGAAAGACTAGAGATCTCTTCAAGAAAATTAGAGATACCAAGGGAACATTTCATGCAAAGATGGGATAAAGGACAGAAATGGCATGTACTTAACAGAAGCAGAAGATATTAAGAGGTGGCAAGAATACACAAAAGAACTGTACAAAAAAGGTCTTCATGACTCAGATAACCATGATGGTGTGATCACTCACCTTAAGCCAGACATCCTGGAATGTGAAGTCAAGCGGGCCTTAGAAAGCGTTACTACGAACAGAGCTAGTAGAGATGATGGAATTCCAGTTGAGCTATTTCAAATCCTAAAAGATGATGCTGTGAAAGGGCTGCACTCAATATGCCAGCAAATTGGAAGACTCAGGAGAGGCCACAGGACTGGAAAGGGCAGTGTTCATTCCAATCCCAAAGAAAGACAATGCCAAAGAATATTGAATCTATCACACAATTGCACTCATCTCACACACTAGCAAAATAATGCTCAAAATTTTTCAAGCCAGGCTTCAACAGTATGTGAACTGTGAACTTCCAGATGTTAAGGCTGGATTTAGAAAAGGCAGAAGAATCAGAGATCATATTGCCAGTACCTGTTGGATCATCAAAAAAGCAAGAGAATTCCAAAAAAACATCTACTTTTGCTTTATTGATTATGCCAAAGCCTTGACTGTGTGGATCACAACAAACTGTGGAAAATACTTAAAGAGATGGGAATACCAGACCACTTTACCTGCCTCCTGAGAAATCTGTAGGCTGGTCAAGAGGCAACACTTAGAACTGGACATGGAACAACAGACTGGTTCCATATTGGGAAAGGAGTATGTCAAGGCTGTATATTGTCATCCTGATTATTTAACTTATTTGCAGAGTACATCATGTGAAATGCCAGGCTGAGGGAAGCACAAGCTGGAATCAAGACTGCTGGGAGAAATATCAATAATCTCAGCTATGCAGATGACACCACCCTTATGGCAGAAAGTGAAGAATAAAGAGCCAGCCTCTTGATGAAAGTGAAAGAGGAGAGTGAAAAAGCTGGCTTAAAGCTCAAACTTTTTTTTTTTTTTTTTACAATTTTATTGATTGAGGTATAATTGACATACAATATAATTCACATGTGACTTGGTGTGTTTTTGTATGTGTGTGCATGTGTGAGAAACTATGACCACAGCCAAGCAAATAAACATTACTGTCACCTCTGGAAGTTGCTGTGTGCCCCTTTGTAATTCTTCACTACCTCTTCCATCCCCCACCAACACGGTCCCCAAGAAACCAAAGATCTGCTATCACTATTCTATTTTCTAGTCTTCTATTCAAATAGAATTAAATAGTTTTCTTTTTAGTCTGTTGGCTTCAACTCTGTTGTTACTGTAAGATTCATCCATGTTGTTGTTTGTATCAACACTTCAAGCCCTTTTATTGCTGAGTATATATATCAATACTATAGGATATATCACAATTTATTTTCCATTCACCTGTTCCTGGTTACTTAAGCTGTTTTCAAATGTCTTGGTTATTCAAATTGTGTGTCTACATGCTTTTACTTCTTTCGAATACCTAAGCATGAAAGGGCCAGATTATATACTAGGTTTATGTTGAACTTTTAAAGAAAAAAATCAAATGGTTTTCCAAAGTGGTTGTAACATTTTACTTTCCCACAGTGATAGTTCCATCTGAACCACATCCTCTTTGCACTCTGCCAAGTCTCAGTTATTTTAGTGGATGTGTACAGCTATCACATTGTCATTTTAACTTGCATTTCTCTAATGATTAATGATGTTGACTATCCTCTCAGGTGCTTGTTTTCCATATACATATCTTTTTTGGTGATGTGTCTGTTTGAATCTTTGGTCTATTGTTTTATTCAGTGGTTTGTATTGAGTTATTAGAAGTTTTCTTTATATATTCTAGGTACAAGTCTTCTATCAGATATATCTTCCGCAAATACTTCTTCTATTCTGTTGGCTTGTTTTCTTTTCCTCCTCCTTCTTTAACTGTATTTTATGAAGAGCAAAAGTTTTAAATTTTGATTAAAGCCATTTTACTGATTTTCTTTTTTATGATTTGTGCTTTTGTGTTATAGCTAAGAAATCTTTGCCAAATCCAAGATTACTTGCTTTGAAGAGGGTTTGATTAAGAATCGAGTATTCTCTACAAGTTGAAGTATAGAAAATAAATTCACCCCTAGTGCTTCTAGAAAGGAAAACAGCCTTGCCAAACCTTGATTTTTATCCCAGTGAGACACACATCAGAATTCTAATCTATAGAACTTTAGGTTAGGTTCAGTTCAGTTCAGTTGCTCAGTCATGATCGACTTCTTGCGATTCCATGAATTGCAACACGCCAGGCCTCACTGTCCATCACCAACTCCTGGAGTTCACTCAAACTCACATCCATCGAGTTGGTGATGCCATCCAGCCATCTCATCCTTGGTCATCCCCTTTTCCTCATGCCACCAACCCCTCCCAGCATCAGAGTCTTTTCCAGTGAGTCAGTTCTTCGCATGAGGTGGCCAAAGTACTGGAGTTTCAGCCTTAGCACCATTCCTTCCAAAGAAATCCCAGGGCTGATCTCCTTCAGAATGGACTGGTTGGATCTCCTTGCAGTCCAAGGGACTCTCAAGAGTCTTATCCAACACCACAGTTCAAAAGCATCAGTTCTTTGGCGCTCAGCTTTCTTCATAGTCCAACTCTCACATCCATACATGACCACAGGAAAAACCATAGCATTGACTAAACAGACTTTAGTTGGCAAAGTAATGTCTCTGCTTTTGAATATACTATCTAGGTTGGTCATAACTTTCCTTCCAAGAAGTAAGCATCTTTTAATTTCATGGCTGCAGTCACCATTTGCACTGATTTTGGAGCCCCCCAAAATAAAGTCTGACACTGTTTTCCCGTCTATTTGCCATGAAGTGACGGGACCAGATGCCATGATCTTCATTTTCTGAATGTCGAGCTTTAAGCCAACTTTTTCGCTCTCCTCTTTTACTTTCGTCAAGGGGCTTTTTAGTTTGATATTTCTCCTGGCAGTCTTGATTCCAGCTTGTGCTTCTTCCAGCCCAGTGTTTCTCATGATGTATTCTGCGTATAAGTTAAATAAGCAGGGTGACAGTATATAGCCTTGACATACTCCTTTTTTCCATGTCCAGTTCTAACTGTTGCTTCCTCATCTGTTTCTCAAGAGGCAGGTCAGGTTGTCTGGTATTCCCATCTCTCTCAGAATTTTCCACAGTTTATTGTGATCCACACAGTCAAAGGCTTTGGCATAGTCAATGAAGCAGAAATAGATGTTTTTATGGAACTCTCTTGCTTTTTCCATCATCCAGTGGATGTTGGCAATTTGATCTCTGGTTCCTCTGCCTTTTCTAAAACCAGCATCAGAATTTTCCAAAGTTTATTGGGATCCACACAGTCAAAGGCTTTGGCATAGTCAATGAAGCAGAAATAGATGTTTTTATGGAACTCTCTTGCTTTTTCCATCATCCAGTGGATGTTGGCAATTTGATCTCTGGTTCCTCTGCCTTTTCTAAAACCAGCTTGAACATCTGAAAGTTCATGGTTCATGTATTGCTGAAGCCTGGCTTGGAGAATTTTGAGCGTTACTTTACTAGCGTGTGAGATGAGTGCAATTATGTGGTCATTTGAGCATTCTTTGGCATTGCCTTTCTTTGGGATTGAAATGAAAACGGACCTTTTCCAGTCCTGTGGCCACTGCTGAGTTTTCCAAATTTGCTGGCCTACTGAGTGCAGCACTTTCACGGCATCATCTTTCAGGATTTGAAACAGCCCCAATGGAATTCCATCACCTCCACTAGCTTTGTTCATAATGATGCTTTCTAAGGCCCACTTGACTTCACATTCCAGGCTGTCTGGCTCTAAGTGAGTGATCACACCATCGTGATTATCTGAGTCGTGAAAAACTTTAAGATAATAAATTTGTGTGGTTTTAAGCACAAAATTTGTGGTAGTTTGTTACAGTGGCAATAGAAAACTAAAACAGCATTGTTATTCTAATTTTACTTTCTGATTTTCCTTACTAGTATGCAGAAATAAAATTAATTTTATTTATTGGCCTTGCAGCCTTCAACAGTGCTAAATCTTTTTCATCTTCCGTGGAATTTTCATATAGATGATCAAGTGATTTTGTATGAATAAAAACTTTTTTTTTACTTCTTTCCAATCTGTATGCTTTTTATTGATTTTTCCTGCTTTATTGTACTGGTTCAAACCTCTAGTACAATGTTTACTGAAAATAGTAATAGTGAACATTTTAATTTTGTTCCTGACCTTAGAGGGAAAGCATTCAGTCTCTCACTATTAAATATGATGTTAGTTTTAGATTTTTCATAGATGCCAAGGACCTACTATATAGCACATGGAACTCTGCTCAGTGTTATATGGCAGCCTGGAGGGGAGAACAGTTTGGGAGAAAATGGATACATGTATATGTAGGGCTGAGTCCCTTTGCTGTTAACCTGAAAGCTCAGTGGTAGAGAATCTGCCTGCCAGTACGGAAGATGTGGGTTCAGTTCCTGGGTCAGGAAGATCCCCTGGAGAAGGAAATGGCAACCCACCCCAGTATTCTTGCCTAGTCATGAACATCTTTTTTGTACAGTTCTTCTGTGTATTCTTGCCACCTCTTCTTAATATTTTCTGCTTCTGTTAGGTCCATACCATTTCTGTCCTTTATCGAGCCCATCTTTTCATGAAATGTTCCCTTGGTATCTCTAAATTTCTTGAAGAGATCTCTAGTCTTTCCCATTCTATTGTGTTCCTCTGTTCCTTTGTATTGATCATTGAGGAAGGCTTTTTTATCTTTCCTTGCTAGTCTTTGGAACTCTGCATTCAGATGGATGTATCTTTCCTTTTCTCCTTTGTTTTTTGATTCTCTTCTTTTCAAAGCTATTTGTAAGGCCTCCTCAGACAGCCATTTTGCTTTTTGCATTTCTTTTCCATGGGAATGGTCTTGATTCCTGTCTCCTGTAGAATGTCATGAACCTCTGTCCATAGTTCATCAGGAACTCTGTCTATCAGATGTAGTCCTTTAAATATATTTCTCACTTCTACTGTATAATCATAAGGGATTTGATTTAGGTCATACCTGAATGGTCTAGTGGATTTCCCTACTTTCTTCAATTTAAATCTGAATTTGGCAATAAGGAGTTTATAATCTGGGCCACAGTCAGCTCCTGGTCTTGTTTTTCCTGACTGTATAGAGCTTCTCCATCTTTGGCTGCAGAGAATATAATCAATCTGATTTTGGTGTTGACCATCTGGTGATGTCCATGTGGAGAGCCTTCTCTTGTGTTGATTTGCTGTGACCAGTGCGTTCCCTTGGCAGAACTCTATTAGTCTTTGCCCTGCTTCATTCCGCATTCCAAGGCCAAATTTGCCTGTTACTCCAGGTTTTTCTTGACTTCCTACTTTTGCATTCCAGTCCCCTATAATGAAAAGGCCATCTTTTTTGGGTGTTAGCTCTAAAAAAATCTTGTAGGTCTTCATAGAACCATTCAACTTCAGCTTCTTCAGTGTTATTGTCGGGGCATAGAGTTGGATTACAATGATATTGAATGGTGTGCCTTGGAAATGAACAGAGATCACTCTGTCGCTTTTGAGATTGCATCCAAGTACTGTATTTAGGACTCTTTTGTTGACTATGTTCTTCTAAGTGATTCCTGCTCACAGTAGTAGATATAATGGTCATCTGAGTTAAATTCACCCATTCCAGTCCATTTTAGTTTGCTGATCCCTAGAATGTCGACGTTCACTATTGCCATCTCCTGTTTGAACACTTCCTATTTGCCGTGATTCATGAACCTAACATGCCAGATTTCTATGCAATATTGCTCTTACAGCATTGGACCTTGCTTCTATCATCAGTGACATCCACAACTGGCTGTTGTTTTTGCTTTGGCTCCATCTCTTCATTCTTTCTGGAGTTATTTCTCCACTCATCTCCAGTAGCATATTGGGCACTTAACCGATCTGGGGAGTTAATCTTTCAGTGTCCTATCTTTTTGCCTTTTCATACTGTTCATGTGGTTCTCAAGGCAAGAATACTGAAGTGGTTTGCCATTCCCTTCTCCAGTGGACCATATTCTTTCAGAACTCTCCATCATGACCCATGTGTCTTGGGTGGCCCCACACGGCATGGCCTAGTTTCATTGAGTTAAACAAGCTATGGTCTGTGTGATCAGATTGGCTAGTTTTCTGTGATTGTGGTTAAATATTTCTTCAATTTCCAGGAAAATGGAGTAAATGTTCTTTCTCTATTCCTTCTTCTAAGTTCAGCGAACCTCCCCTCACCCCCTAACCTTGACATTATACATTTTGAGAAGCCCAAGAAGACAAGTAGAGAAAGAGGAAAGCCTGGCTGTTTAGAGATTAGAGAGGTTGAGGGACAATATGGAATATGGCATTCCCTTCCAGTCTGTCAACAAGCATTACTCAGTTTCTAACCAGTTCTTAAATGTTGGTGGACCAGGGTTTACCAGCTATTAGGGAAAGCTGCCAACAGGGAAGAAAGACGAAATGAAGAAATGGAAGGAGCCAACAGGAGCTCTTATAGATAGAGTAGGAAGATGAAAGAAGGGCTGAAAAAAGAAAACTTTGTGTAATCCTCAAAGATATACATGACATCTCTTCCATAAAACAGGATGCTGAGTTTGGAATAAATAACCAGAGAGGAAAAGAGAGCTCTTGAAGAAATCACTTTTAATACTGAAAGATATGGTCATGGATATTTTCCAGAAAGTAGAACAAAAGAAGGAAGAAAATGGAATACAAGAGAAAAATACTTTAAAAGAGAGAAGAGAGAAATAGAGGCCAAAAAATGATTAAATAAATAACACAATGCAATTTTCCACAACTGACTAATTAAAAGTGCCCAGAGTGCTCAGTATACAGAATGGTGGTGGTGGTTGTGTGTGTGTATGTGTATGTATGTACACTCAATCATGCCTGACTCTGATCCCATAGACTTTTGGCCACCAAGCTCCTCTATTCACAGAATTTTCAAGGCAAGCATACTGGAGTGGGTTGCCATTTTCTCCTACAGGGGATCTTCCCAACCCAGTGGTCAAACCTGCATCTCTTATGTCTCCTGCATTGGCAGGTAGATTCTTTACCAAATGCACCTCCTAGAAAGCCCAGGGGGTGGGAATGGGGCAGGGAGTGGTAAATATCATATACTATTGTAAAATTCCAGCACACCAGTAGTAGAATATCTTTAAATCTTTCATTTGAAACAGTAGAATCACTATCATTTTATTAATACTTAAAATATCCAAATAGTAGATAATGTATAAAAAATGGAAAAACTGCATGATTTAATGGAGGAATTCTTCATGTGCTTAGATGGTTTGTGAAGCATTTGACTTGTTGTACATGATTTTGTATAAATGTGGATTGTTCTAGGGAGAGAAAGAATTTCCCAAAGCTTTCCTGATGAGTCCATGATATAAAGGAATAGACAGATGGGTGAATACATTCATGTATAGATGCCTGGGTGGATAGATAATAAATAGACAAAGAGACATGATGGATGGATGGATATGTAGCTAGATACAGTGAAGAAACCGTAGTTAGAGAGAACCCTTGAGTTTCTTCACATTGTATCTATCTATGTTTTATAGTATTTGCTTTTTACTTTTAACTCAATTTTATGATTTGGACTTTCCTTGGAATTACTAAAGCAAGAGAAAATACTATTAGGACATCACTTATCTATCGGAAGAGCTTTATCTGATAATATCTTATGTTCAGAACATATTCACAAACTCTAAAACTAGGAGAGTTTCAGAGCTGAGGCAAATATATGATAATATTAACATAAACTGTCATTGTTTTTATGATAGTGTTTATATGAATCAGTTCACAGCCATGATTTCATTTGTTCCTTCAAAAATATTTTGAGTTCTGGAATCCTAGTTTTCTTATTGCATTTGATTTACAATTTTTCACATGTTCTAAGAAAAAGTAAACAGAAAAGTACTCAGCAAACAATGACAAAAAAAGATATAAATTTGTCATACTCATTGCAGAGAAGTTTAAGGCAGCTTTAATCAATGGCAATAGATCTGAAACGATGTGTTCTTTATGTGAATCTGAATTGCTAACACTTCATTGTAGATCTAACAATAATGACTCAATCAATGACATTGATAGAAGCAGATGTAATTTTAAACAAAGTTTCTGAAGAAGTGAAATTTTTCCCTTAATCTTTTTTTTTTTTACAATGCATGTTGTTTTTTGTGGATTACAAAATAGCACATGTTCTTAGAAACTTGAATATTATCACACAGAAGGACATTAACAGCACCTGTCAGTCAGTCAGTTCCGTCACTCAGTCATGTCCGACTCTTTGCGACCCCATGAATCACAGCACGCCAGGCTTCCTGTCCATCACCAACTCCTGGAGTTCACTCAGACTCACGTCCATCACTGACTTGATGTGAACTCGGAGTGAACTCAGACTCACGTCCATTGAGTCAGTGATGCCATCCAGCCATCTCATCCTCTGTCGTCCCCTTCTCCTCCTGCCCCCAATCCCACCCAGCATCAGAGTCTTTTCCAATGAGTCAACTCTTCCCATGAGGTGGCCAAAGTACTAGAGTTTCAGCTTCAGCATCATTCCCTCCAAAGAAATCCCAGGGCTGATCTCCTGCAGAATGGATTGGTTGGATCTCCTTGCAGTCCAAGGGACTCTCAAGAGTCTTCTCGAACACCACAGTTCAAAAGCATCATTCTTTGGCACTCAGCTTTCTTCACAGTCCAACTCTCACATCCATACATGACCACTGGAAAAACCATAGCCTTGACTAGACGGACCTTTGTTGGCAAAGTAATGTCTCTGCTTTTCAATATAATGTACAACTTGGGGTATGTAAACTGGTTTTGAAAATAAAGTTGTGGGTCTGGCACTGAAAAAAAAAATGATCAAACTGAGAAGTTTCCTTCTATTTTACATTTATTGAGTTTTTATTAGAAATGGATTTTGGATCTTGTCTTTTTTTTTTTTTGCATTTTTGAGATGATCATGTATTCTTTTATAGACTTGGTGACTGAACAATAAAATGTACACTGACATCAAATGATAAACTAATCTTATATTTCTGAAATAAACCACATTTGGCCATAATATGTTATACCTTTTATTTATCATTGGGTTCAGTGTGTTAAGTTTTATAAAGAATTATTGCATTGCAGGGGCTTCCCTGATGACTCAGAGGATACTGGTTTTTGTCAAGTTTTGATAACAAGGCAATACTAACCTCATAGTACTATCCTCTTCTAAATTTTCTGAAAAAGTTTGTGTAGAATTGATATTACTTCTTATTTAAATGTTTAGTAGAATTCACCAGTGGAGATGTCTGTGCTTGGAGTTTTCTTTGTAAGAAGGCTTTAAACAAATTTAATTATTTAATAAATTTAAGCCTACTCAAATTGTGTTGCAGTCCATGAGGTTACAAAGAGCTAGACACAACTGAGTGACTGAACTGAACTAATATTGTCTATTTCTTCTTGAGTGGACTCTGATAGTTTGTTTTTAAAGCAATTTTCCCATTTCATCAAAGTTGTAGAATTTGTTGATATAAAATATTTATATCATTCTCTATTACTTTATCATCTATAAGATCTATGGTTATATCATATCTCACATTCTTCTTATTAGAAATTTGTGTCTTTTTCTCTTTCTCTCTTGATCAGTCTGACTAGAGTGTTATCAGTTTCATTGCTATTTCAAAATAATCACCTTTTTGCTTCATTGGTTTTCTTTCCTGTTTTTAATTTATTTATGCTCTTTTAAAACTATTTCTTTTCTTTTGCCCACTTTGGGTTTAATTTGCTTTTTTTCTCGATTTGGAAAGTGGAAACTGAAATCACTGTTTGAGACCTTTCTACTTTTCTAATATGTGTTTTAATGCTATAACATTTCCTCTAAGAACTGCTTTGAGCAAGCAACATGCAACGTGAGTCTGAGCAAGCTCTGGGAGTTGGTGATGGACAGGAAGCCTGGCATACTGCCTGGCATGTCCATGGGGTCGCAAAGAGTTGGCCACGATTGAGCTACTGATCTGACTGACTGAAGTACTGCTTTCGTAGGGCTTCACTGGTGGCTCAGATGGTGAAGAATCCACCTGTAATGCAGGAGACCCAGAGTCAATCCCTGGGTCAGGAGAGGAGAAAGGCTACTCACTCCCCAGTGTTCTTGCCTGGAGAGAATGAACAGAGGAGCCTGGTGAGCTGTAGTCATTGGGGTTGCCAAGAGTCAGATAGGACTGGACACCTAAGCACACATGCATTGCTTTAGTAGCATCACCCAGATTTTGATATGGCATGTTTTATTTTATTTCAGTTTAAGGTCCATTCTAATTTCCCCTTTGATTTAAGACTCTTGAGAGTCCCTTGGACTGCAAGGAGATCCAACCAGTCCATTCTGAAGGAGATCAGCCCTGGGATTTCTTTGGAAGGAATGATGCTAAAGCTGAAACTCCAATACTTTGGCCACCTTATGGGAAGAGTTGACTCATTGGAAAAGACTCTGATGCTGGGAGGTATTGGGGGCAGGAGGAGAAGGGGACAACTGAGGATGAGATGGCTGATGGCATCACTGACTCAGTGGACGTGAGTCTGAGAGAGCTCCGGGAGATAGTGATGAACAGGGAGGCCTGGAGTGCTGCGATTCATGGGGTCACAAAGAGTCAGACACGATTGAATGACTGAACTGAACTGAACTGAACTGAATTACTCAGAAGTATACTATTCAGGTTTCAAATTTTTGATTTTCTACTTATATTGCTGATTATTTATTTATTTATTTTAAAATATAAATTTATTTATTTTAATTGGAGGTTAATTACTTTACAGTATTGTATTGACACAGTTTTAGTGAATATACTTTTATGATTTGAACCTTTTAAAATGTGTTGATACCTGCTTTGTAGCTCAGAATATGGTCCATCTTGGTAAATGTTCTACATGCATTTGAAAAAAATATAGTCCGTTGTCACTGGTGGGATTATTCTGCAAATATTAATTAGGTCAAGTTGGTTGATACTGTTTTATTTTAAAATTTAGTTATTTTAATTGGAGGCTACAGTACAACAATATTGTTGTGGGTTTTGCCATACATTGACATGAAACAGCAATGGGTATACATGTGTTCCCCATTCTGAACCGCCCTCCCACCTCCCTCCCCATACCACTGCTCAGGGTCATCCCAGTGCATCAGCCCTGAGCACCTTGTCTCATGCATTGAACCTGGACTGGTGATCTGTTTCACATATGATAATATACATGTTTCAATGCTATTCTCTCAGATCATCTCACCCTCGCCTTCTCCCACAGAGCCTAAAAGACTGTTCTATATGTCTGTGTCTCTTTTGCTATCTCGCATATAGGGTCATTGTTACCATCTTTCTAAATTCACATATATGCATTAGTATACTGTATAAGTATTTTTCGTTCTGACTTATCTCACTCTGTATAATAGGCTCCAGTTTCATCTACCTCATTAGAACTCATTCAAATGTATTTTTTATTAAAAAGGTACATTTGGCTGAGTAATATTCCATTGTGTATATGTATCACAGCTTTCTTATCCATTCATCTGCCAATGGACATCTAGGTTGCTTCCATGTCCTGGCTATTATAAACAGTGCTGCAGTGAACATTGGAGCACACATGTCTCTTTCAGTTCTGGTTTCCTCAGTGTGTATGCCCAGTAGTGGGATTGCTAGGTCGTATGGCAGTTCTATTTCCAATTTTTAAAGGAATCTCCACACTGTTCTCCATTGTTGCTGTACTAGTTTGCATTCCCACCAGCAGTGTAAGAGAGTTCCCTTTTCTCCACACTCTTTCTAGGATTTATTGTCTGTAGACTTTTGGATAGCAGCCTTTCTGACTGGCGTAAGATGGTACCTCATTGTGGTTTAGATTTGTATTTCTCTGGTAATGAGTGATGTTGAACATCTTTTCATGTGTTTGTTAGCCATCTGTATAGAAGGCTTTCTTATCTCTCCTTGCTATTCTTTGGAACTCTGCATTCAGATGGGTGTATCTTTCCTTTTCTCCTTTGCTTTTCACTTCTCTTCTTTTCAAAGTTATTTGTAAGGCCTCCTCAGACAGCCTTTTTGCTTTTTTGCGTTTCTTTTCTATGGGCATGGTCTTGATCCCTGTCTTCCGTACAGTGTCACGAACCCCCGTCCGTAGTTCATCAGGCACTCTATCTATCAGAGCTAGTCCCTTAAATCTATTTCTCACTTCCATTGTATAATAATAAGGGTTTTGATTTAGGTCATACCTGAATGGTCTAGTGGTTTTCCCTACTTTCTTCATATTAAGTCTGAATTTGGCAATAAGGGGCTCATGATCTGAGCCAGTCAGCTCCTGGTCTTCTTTTTGCTGACTGTATAGAGCTTCTCCATCTTTGGCTGCAAAGAATATAATCAATCTGATTTTGGTGTCCACCATCTGATGATGTCCATGTGTAGTCTTCTCTTGTGTTGTTGGAAGAGGGTGTTTGCTATGACCAGTGCATTTTCTTGGCAAAACTCTATTAGTCTTTGCCCTGCTTTATTCCATGTTCCAAGGCCAAATTTTCCTGTTACTTCAGGTGTTTCTTGAACTTCCTACTTTTGTGTTCTAGTCCTCTATAATGCAAAGGACATCTTTTTGGGGTGTTAGTTCTAAATGGTCTTGTAGGTCTTCATAGAACAATTTAACTTCAGCTTCTTCAGTGTTACTGGTTGGGGCATAGACTTGAATTACCATGATATTGAATGGTTTGCCTTGGAAACAAACAGCACCTGTAATCTTAAATTAAAAAAAAAAAACAACATTAAAACTTTAGCGTATATTTATTCATTTTTTTCTATGTCTCCAAAACAAAATCATAAAATTGTGTAAACATTAACCACCTTTAATAAATTTTAAAGGTTGATAAGATTTCTTAAATGTACTATATGCTAACCTATTAAATATGCAGATAAGCAAACATACCTCAAACTTTCCTTGATAACACTGAGTCCTTTTTCTAGTTGTTGTCTGTTGACATTCTCTATATCTACTGAGAAGTGTCAACTCCTGGATCTGATGCTCCACAGCCCCTCACTACCTTTTAAAAACCTTGTTTATGATTTGTTTCTTATGGGTTATTTTCTTCTGGGCAATCAGAAACTAACTGATATTAATATTTCTTCCTGCCTTAAGAGTAGTAATCCTGAGTAGTGTCTTTTACTAATTTAATGCATCTAATTTGCTATGGACTGAGAAACCAAATAGCTGATTTTATTAATAATCCTGCCTCCACCTAGAGCAGTAAATATAACTAGCTTTTTTTTTTTTTTTTTTTTTTGAGCACTTCATTCCAGGAAATTTCTGTGATAAATGCTTTTAGTCTTCAAAATAACTGAATTGGAAGCTCAGGAATAGCAGAGATTAAGTCATTTCCCCAAATTTATACAGACAGTGACTTTTTTAAAAATTTACTTTATTGAAGTATAGTTGATTTACAGTGTTAATGCCTTTGTTGTTGTTCAGTCACTCAGCCACGTCTCACTCTTTGCAGCCCCATGGACTGCAACATACTAGGCACCCCTGTCCTTCACTATGTCCCAAAGTTTGCTCAAACTCATGTCCATTGAGTCTATGATGCCATCCAGCCATCTCATCCTCTGTTGCCCCCTTCTCCTCCTCCCTCAGTCCTTCCCAGCATCAGGATGTTTTCCAGTGAGTCGGGCTCTTTGCATCACGTCACCAAAGGATTGGAGCTTCTGCTTCATCATCAGTCCTTCCAATGACTATTCAGGGTTGATTTTCCTTAGAATTGACTGATTTGATCTCCTTGCTATCTGCTCTGTACACCAAAGTGATTCTCCTTCTTGACTGCCTTCTGTTTCCTTTTCTGCTTATCTAAGGTCTAAAAACCAGAAGGTCTAGTATATTCATGGTGTGCTAGAGTCAGTTCATACCAGCTCCCAAGAGCTGACTTTTGTCAATTCTTAAATATAGCCATTATTAAAAAATAAATTGTATAAACTTTAAATTATAAAGGTAATAAATACTCAAACTCTTGAAGTTACTTATATCTACTGTAACTCCAGGTTGGAAATACAATCTTGTGGTGTGCTACCCTGCATCTCTTTCCAGTCCCATGTTTAGCAACTTCATGTAGGCAGTTAAGCAACCAGCTGGGAATATTTACACTGTGGAAATTGGCAAAAGCAACAAATCAGGGTATTTTCCTTCTTGAGAAGTGGTTATTAAACAATTACCAGCAATAACCAGAGTAAAAGGAACTGAACTTCCATACTGTTAGCCAGGTGACTCCTGGGCCAGAGTTTCTCTTTGCTAGTGGAAGACCTCTTTGCAAATGAATAGTGCTAAGGAGTTGAGGACATACCTACCAGGGATGGCAGACAGGAGTTGTCAATCACGTTTTAACTGAGCATTTTGTAGATGAGAAATCCCACCCCTTGGTACAGAACATATCTTATTTTTTTTCCTGTGAAAACTGAATCCAACTTCCTTTTATTTCTATTTTTTTTTTAAATTGAACTGTGTTTATTTCAATCATATCTTGGCGAGGGATCATATTCTTCAAAAGTTTGATTACTTTCTTCAGTGATGTGAACTTATTCTTAAAATCCATAAAATGTAAAAAGACGCCAAAGTAGAGTGATAAAAATGTCAGTTGTTGTAACAGAATTTATGGCTTTGGTTTTAATACTAGGAGTGTTTTGAAAATATCTTATATCTTATCTTGTGCACATAGTGGCTCTTATTCAGCTGAGAAAGAGGTTAAGTGAGAAATGAGTTGGCTCGTGAAGGATACATTTTTTCCACCCACCCCAACCCCTAACACACATATACACTCACAGACACATACCCTGATGTTAATTTGATTTGAAAAAATATCAGGAAACATCATCATCAATTTCTCCTTTTGCAGAACTGATTATTCTTGCTTGACTGCCCTCTGCTGGAATTCCTGAAAATATACACTTTGCCTCTACTTCCTGGGACTAGATGTAGGCCGGATGCAATTAAATACAATGTGCACAATCTTTTCAGGGCATATTATGTGCAGAAGCCCAGGTATGCAGGATTAGAAATAAAACTGAGTTAAGCATTAAATGCGGTGGTCAAGTGTTTATTTAATTAGCCATGAAAAATAGCCAGGTTTTGAATGGATCAAAGAAAACAATTATACATAATGGGTGAACTGAAAACAATTGACTATTAAGGAAGGAGAGGAATGCTTTAATTAAACTAAAAGATATACCTAATGTTAAATGAGGTGGTTACAAAAGCTCCACAAATAAAGCTGCTTAACTGCTGAGTATAATATGAGAGATCAGAAGGAGTGTTTAAATGTCCTAATAAAAAAAATGCAACCTTATTAAAATTGTATTGCTATTATTTAAAACTATAGTGAGCTTTCTCTGTTATTTAAGCTAAGCCACCACATCTAAGAATATTCATTTACTGGTTTAAAATATTTAAGTTCCTCATTTATTATTAATTCTGATAAAAGATATTGCTTGTGTGTACTTAAGAGTGTATTTCTTGTGAAATTTAAAGAAAATTCTTTTAGAGAGGATAATGGTTATGGCATATCACTCCTTATGATGTACTAGTTTAGCATATACTTATCTCTACATTTGTCAGACTCTGAATTTAAACGAATAGAAATCTACTGTCAAATAGGTTGAGTTGGTGGTGAATTGGCACCTTGGGACTCACGCTTGAATGGCATTACTGCGGAATATTGTTAGTATAAAGATCAGATCCTCCATCAGCAGAATTTGAGCTAGTAAATTCAACAGACTTCTGTAAGTACATTTGCTGTTCAATGTCTGAGCCTTTATTTCCTGCCCCATTTTTTTTTTTGTATCATTAAGAGATAAACAAAGAGATTAGAGAGGAAGAGATGGAAAAGAGATGGTGATATATCAAAGAAGTAATAGAAGGGAGAAGAGCAAAGGATCCCTCCTCTCCTCACACCGTCTTGTTTCCTTTGTGTCCCTCATGTGGATTAGACTCTATAAAGTTATGCTTGTAAAAAGCCCAGTCTTCCCTACTCAAGATAGGGATTCTGCATCATTGAGCATTACGACTTAAGTATACAATAAGGACAAGACCTTCTTAGAAGCAATGCTAATCAAGTGGTTATAGATGTTAATCTTTTTGCAGTAAAAGCTGATTCTGTACAAGTCAGTCATTTTTCCGATGATAAAAATGACAGTTTTGTACTTTACAGTGAGGCTACAGAGGGAAGGAAGGAGATTATAGAAACTCCTTCAGTTCACCAGACTAAATGCCATTGACTCCATCACCCCCATTGGTGGTGGCACAGCCAGCATGCTTCCCAGACTACCTTGAAAAGAAGGTCGGGGGCAGAGGAAGATGGTTGACCTGGAATTTGATTTGACTTTTTGAGTGTCATAAGATGAACCCTTAATTATGGAAGTTTTGAACGGAATAAAACAATCTAAGATTCTTCAGAGTAAGATATGATAAAGTAAAAATATAAGTGGAAAAAGCCCAGGTTTGGGGAAAGCTGGTGTGTTCCAAACTTTGTTGAAATTATAGATTGATATTTCAGGGTGAGCATATTAAAATATTATTTAGTCTAATGTTATTCTAAATGAAGAATAAAATCTATTTTATTCAAAGGAGAGAGATTAGTAAAAGAAATATAATGAATAGCTATACTGTTTTGTATTTTGAAGTATTCTGTCACTGTGCTGATCATTTAATCAGCATTATATCATTTAAATTTTAAATGTGAGTTGGGTAGTTAATCATGCCCATGTTACAGATAAGAAAAGTCAGGCTGGGAGGCCCAAGGTCACAGAGATGCTAAGTGCTAAACTGGGAATCTCATACTGTTTTTCTAACTCTGATGGCAAAGCCCTGAAACACATAATGTGTTAATGGTAACGTTCTTTGAAAATCTTTGTCTCCTTATGAATCACTATCCTGATTATATGATAAGGAATAGGCAGAACTCCTCTGTTTCTGTACCAGGGAAATGTGAACACTTGGGTCCTCTTAACTAAAGGCTACCACATGTGACATTTCTAAATTACCAATTTTCAAAGAATTGTATATAAAAAAATTATACACAATACTGAAGCACTGTGGAAGACAATTTTCATCCTCTTTGGATAAATGTGCGTTGTCTACAGGCCATCATCTTTGTTCGTGTTTCCAGAAACCTATTCTGGGGAAATGATCTGACAGACAGGCTGCTCCCAGAGCTGCACGCCCCTTTCCCCACTCCCGTCTCTCTGCAGCATCTGCATTGGGCATGAGCCCGGATCCATATTTACGAGACATATGTAGACACTTTTCCCTTTCTTGGCAAATGCATAAATAGAATCCTAATGTCTACATGTAGGTACTATATAAATACAAGTTGTGCATACTCTGTGGATGTCATGCATCATTTATCCATGTATTTTTAGCTCACCAACACATTTACATACGCCGTCATGTTTCAGACTGCACCTCGATATAGTGCCTTCTTCAACTTGAACTCGGCAGCAGGCAACATCATTCTTCTAACATTTTCACCACAAATGAAGATCAGAAAGCAAGATAATAAATCCAAAGATAGAAGACACATTTTAAATGGGTAACACTTTCCTAATATGCTCTGAAGTTACTATAGAATTATCTAGAGCAAAGGAGTGAATCTTCTGCTCTGTAATTAGATTCATGCAATCATCTTAATGTATCTATTATGCCAGGATTTCCTGAGATGAATGTTTACACCTTGGCCGTTGTCTAAGGGAATATAGATATGTAAACCATCATTTCCAATTCTCTGTTAAAAACCTGTGAAGTTCAGTAGCAGAAAGGGAAAGATTCTTTAAATATGACTTGACTGAAGATGTTAAAGAATCTTCACTTGGGGATATAATATTTGAATTGACTTTTAGAGGATGAGTAAACCTTTGGATTTTCTTTTGTGTCAAACATTAGAGAAGGTAGAAATCAGTTGACCTAAGGGATCAAGTCTTAAGATCAAACATAAGAAATTAATTGATCTAAGAAATAAAGTCCATGATGTTTGGATTTCTCGACAGGGATCAATTTTACATTTCAGAAAACTAGAAGAGAGCAGATGATTTGCTTTTCTTTCTTTTATTAAAACCCTGGGCATTTCTATCTTTGACCTTATATTTCTGTGTACTGTGGATATGGCAAATCAGTTTAAGAGATTTGTGGTAGAACCATACCAATAATTTTTCAAGCCTTTTCCTTAAGAAATGTAGCATTTTATTAAATGAAAAATTTCATGGAATACTAAGAGTGAAATAGATAAAGGCAGACAGCTGAACTTACTTTTGACTGAAGTAAGGAATGGGAGAGGAAAAAGACCATCTGACTGGTACTGTTTGAAGTCCCTGAGTTTAGTGAAAAAAAAAAAAAAGAAAGAAAGAAAAGAAAAATCAACAAAAAACTGCATGTGTGCACGTGTCTGAGATTTCCCCAAGTCCTTCAATTGCTTTAACTGCCCATAGATAGTATCTTTAAAAACTGATTCTAACCCAATATGTATACCTAATTCTGTGGAATTTTGAAGACACAGGAAATATCTGTTCTGTCTGTCCTTCATCTCTTCCTTCCAGTGGCAACTTAAGGAATAAGTGTTATGTGTGGAATTCAAGAGTGGTTTTCACAATGTAATGTGAGCAGTAATCCTCCAGGAAACATATTTGATGCAGATTCCTGGATCATCTTCCATAATATTGATACGTATAGATCTGGGGTAGAGTCCAGGTATCTCTATGGATATCAGTTGCATGCCGCATAATTGTGATGCAGGGGTCTATCAGATGAGTAGTTAAAGTATAGAGTGCAGTGGAGGAAAAAGAGGATTGGAAGCATAATGAATTGAAAGGAAAAGAAGAGTAGTAAAGAGAAAAGAAAAGCATACATTAATTGCAGCATGCCAATAAAAGTTGCCTGGCTGGCCACATTGCTGCCTCTGTTTTAGAACAATAATTAAAAGAAACTTGTAAGGGCACTAAGGTATGTTTTCCCAAATTGGGAGCGTTTAGTCAAGCTCCATGTATCTCTTATTCTCTCTCTCTTTTAATCTTCTGCTCCTCCTATTTCTCTTTTAAAATAAGTTATTGAAGTTTATGAAAAAAACTCAGCAAAGTTTTTAATAAACACTTTTCAGAGTTTGAGTAATACATGTGCCTTGCTAAATGTTTTTATGTAGCAGCAATCATAGAATATATCTGTATATGTTTGATATATTTCTGTTTTGTCTCAGTGTTATTTTGTAGGCATTTCAGTATCATTATATATCTTTTTATAGTATCTACTGTAGTACCATAGCAGTATGAGAATTAAAATATTTAGTGCATGTAAAACTCATTATAAGGAATGACAGACACTTACTATTCCATAAATTGCAACATTGTTACATGCCCCTTTCTAAGCTCAAAATTAGCCTTTTATAGAGACCCAGATGAAGTTACTGGGTACGAACATTTTTTTCTGTATAAACATTTGAAAGTCTAAGTTATTTTTTTCCCCCTGATATTTGATACATTGCTTTCCAAAGAGTCATTTTCATTTTCTATGCCTCTAGCATTCTTTGAGTGTGTCTGTTTCAATGACCCTCATTAGCATGTGCACTGTATCATTTTTTTAAAAGCTGATATTTTTAATTGTATTACTGCATTATATTTATGTGTATGTGTGTGAAAGAGGTGGGGAGGGATTTATCGTAATCTATTCCCATGTATTTTTTGAGATTTTAATATCTTCTTACTGTTTTACATGGGCTATTTTGTGTAGTATGAGCTGCAAATATATTTGTAGCATATTTTCTCCTTAGTTTGGCTTTGGGTTTTAAAAAACTTATCAATTATGTTTTTCATTTCCTTGAGGTCTTATCTTGCCTATCTCAACCCACCCTCCCTCTTTCCTTCCTAATAGCTGTTATTTCTATCATTTCTGCAATGTAGAGCATACAATATTTATGATTAATTCCTGTGTTTATTTCCATTTTACTTCTACAGTGAAACCTATTCAGTGCCCAGTAGAGTCTCTTTACCACCGTTCTTCAATTATCTCTTTGTTAGAGGAAGTTTGTCCTCTGTTAGTTTCATCAAGAAGGGCTCATGGGAAACATCATCTCTGAGTTCTTCGATGTTCAAAACTGTGTGTGTATGTATGTGTTTTAACAGCCTTATTCATGGAGGAATATAAAATCTTTACATCACCCTTCACTTCCTTGAGTATTTTGTTGATGTTGCTCAACCCTCTTCTGGTATTAAAAATGTCAACATGAAGAAATTTGAAGCCAACTGTATTTCTTCCCCTTTTAGAAGTGAATTTACCTTTTTGTCTTATGGCCCCCAAAGATTCCTATATCTAAATTCCAGAAATTTATAAAGATGTGTCTTGGTGTTGACTGTTTCTAGTCAGTTTTCTATGGTCCATATTACGTCTTTTCTTTAAGGAGATTCAAGTCGTAGTCTATCCAGGACATTTTCCTTGTTTCACATCTTTAAATATGTTAATTTCCTCTTTTTCTGATCTTCTTTGTGGGACTCTGGTAATACAGATGTTGTATATTCTTTTCCTGTATTCTATAGCTTTTTTTTTTTTCAAACTAAGCTTCGTTTTGTCTTAGTTTTTTTTTCCTCTATCTTCTGAATCACCTTCCATGTTTTCCACAATAGCTTTTTCCCCATGTAATCCTTCAAATTTTAATACTCATTTATCTGGTAATTTTGGTGGAGGTGGGGTTGGGTAGTATTGAATTAAACTTTTTATTTGGGGATATTGTAGACTTATAGGCAGCTGTAAGAAATAATAAAGAGAGAACTCTTTACACACATATCCCCCCGTGATAACATCTGACAAAACTATGACACAATACAGTACCACACTGATGCTATATGATACTATACATACATCTGTTGGATCATCAAAAAAGCAAGAGAGTTCCAGAAAAACATCTAATTCTGCTTTATTGACTACATCAAAGCCTTTGGCTCTGTGGATCATGACAAACTGTGGAAAATTTTTCAAAAAATGGGAATAGCAGACCACCTGACCTACCTCGTGAGAAATCTGTATGCAGGTCAAGAAGGAACAGTTAGAACTCGACAAGGAACAACAGACTGGTTCCAAATAGGGAAAGGAGTACATCAAGGCTGTATTTTCTCACCCTGCTTATTTAACTTATATGCAGAGTACATCATGTGAAATACCGGGCTGATGAAGCACAAATTAGAATCAAGATTGCTGGGAGAAATATCAATAACCTCAGATATGCAGATGGGACCACTCTTATGGCAGAAAGTGATGAAGAACTAAGGAACCACTTGATGAAAGTGAAAGAGGAGACTGAAAAAGTTGTCTTAAAACACAACAGTCAGAAAACTAAAATCGTAGTGTCTGGTCCCATCACTTCATGGCAAATAGATGGGGAAACACTGGAAACAGTGAGAGACTTTATTTTGGGGGCCTCCAAAATTACTGCAGATGGTGACTGCAGCCATGAAATTAAAAGATGCTTGCTCCTGGGAAGAAAATTCATGACCAAACTGAAAGTGAAAGTGAAATCACTCAGTCGTGTCCGACTCTGCAACCCCATTGACTGTAGCCTACCTGGCTCCTCCGTCCATGGGATTTTCCAGGCAAGAGTACTGGAGTGGGGTGCCATTTCCTTCTCCAGGAGAGCTTCCCAACCAAGGGATTGAACCCTGGTCTTCCGCACTGTATGCAGACACTTGCATATTAAAAAGCAGAGATGTTACTTTGCCAACAAAGGCCCATCTAGTCAAAGCTATGGTTTTTCCAGTAGTCATGTACGGATGTGAGAGTTGGACTATAAAGACAGCTGGTGGTGTTGGAGAAGACTCTTTAGAGTCCCGTGGACTGCAAGGAGATCTAACCAGTCCATCCTAAAGGAAGTCAGCCCTGAGATTTCTTTGGAAGGACTGATGCTAAAGCTGAAACTCCAATACTTTGGCCACCTCATGCAAAGAGTTGACTCATTGGAAAAGACTCTGATGCTGAGAGGGATTGGGGGCAGGAGAAGGGGACGACTGAGGATGAGATGGCTGGATGGCATCACTGACTCGATGGATGTGAGTCTGAGTGAACTCCGGGAGTTGGTGATGGACAGGGAGGCCTGGCGTGCTGTGATTCATGGGGTCGCAAAGAACCGGACACGACTGAGTGACTGAACTGAACTGAACTAAAAGTTTCATTTCTGGGTTTTTTAAATCTATTAACCATTTGCTGGTATCTACTAAAGCTTTCATATTATATCTTTGTGTTGATCTTTTTTAGAAGTTTCTTAGTACTCATCTGAGTGAGGTGGCTATTTGCAGACTTGCTGTAGTGTTAGTGTTAAGAATGGGGAAGAGCTAGGAAAGTCCTCCAGGTTGGTAACCTATAAAGCTATCTCCTTTTCTGCTACCAGGGACAAATACACAAACATGACACTTCTAAAAGTATGACATCAGTGTGGTTAGAGCCACCTCATTTGCTTCTGTAAATTGAACCAGGTTGAAGAGTTTTTCCAGTTTCCATCCCTGTCTGCTTTGTTTTCTGACCCTGAACCCAGATCTCCTGCATTGCAGGCAGATTCTTTACTGCTGAGCCATCAGGAAAGCCTCCCTTATTGCCATGTTAGATATAGATCTTTCACCACAGGGTGAGGCTCTCATCTTCAGAAAGTGTATCATTCCTGACTCTTTCTATTATCCATGGTTGCTGGGCCCTCCCAGGAATCTCATTTTTAAAAATCTCCTCATTTTACCCTATCTAAGCTGTTTCTAGCAGATCACTTATGTATCTCTCTGGGTTACATCTATACCTTAGCTTCATTGTAAATGGAGTTTGAAGCCTTTTTTTTCCTGACATCTTGTTGGTGTTATATGATTTCGAAGAGGGGAATGTGAAAAATGAAATGCTGCTTTAGGAGATATTTTCATAGTGGAAAATTTTAACCTGCATTTGTTGAGTAGAAGACAGCTTTTTAAAGCAGAGGCATTACTTTGCCAAGAAAGGTCTCTCTAGTCAAAGCTATGGTTTTTCCAGCAGTCATGTATGGATGTGAGCGTTGAACTATAAAGAAAACTGAGTGCTAAAGAATTGATGTTTTTGAACTGTGGTGTTGGAGAAAACTCTTTAAAGTCCCTTGGACTGCAGGAAGATCCATCCAGTCCATCCTAAAGGAAATCAGTCCTGAATATTCATTGGAAGGACTGAAGCTGAAGCTGAAACTCCAGTATTTTGTCCACTTGATGTGAAGAGCTGACTCATTTGAAAAGACCCTGATGCTGGGAAAGATTGAAGGCCAGAGGAGAAGGGGACAACAGAGGATGAGATGGTTGAATGGCGTCACCAACTCAATGGACATGAATTTGAGTAGACTCCAGGAGTTGGTGAAGGACAGAGAGGCCTGGCATGTTGCAGTCCATGGGATCACAAAGAGTCAGACACGACTCAGCAACCGAACTGAACTGAATGTTTTAGTCTTTCATTTTCATACTTGTGAAGAATCAAAAGAAGACATATACTGGAAGATGAGACAAGAAACAACACGTTATAAGATTTGTTCCTGGGTAACAATTGGCAATTTAGCCTTCATCAAAATACTTTTTAGAAAATCCACAGAAATTTCTTTTGAGTTAACTAAGCAAGCCTCTTGATGAAAGTGAAAGAGGAGAGTGAAAAATTTGGGTTAAAGCTCAACATTCAGAAAACAAAGATCATGGCATCTGGTCCCATCACTTCATGGAAAATAGATGGGGAAACAGTGGAAGCAGTGTCAGACTTTATTTTGGGGGGCTTCAAAATCACTGCTGATGGTGACTGCAGCCATGAAATTAGAAGACGCTTACTCCTTGGAAGAAAAGTTATGACTAACCTAGAGACATTACTTTGCTGACTAATGTCTGTCTAGTCAAGGCTATGGCTTTTCCAGTGGTCATGTATGGATGTGAGAGTTAGACTGTGAAGAAAGCTGAGCGCCAAAGAATTGATGCTTTTGAACTGTGGTGTTGGAGAAGACTCTTGAGAGTCCCTTGGACTGCAAGGAGATCCAAGCAGTCCATTCTGAAGGAGATCAGCCCTGGGATTTCTTTGGAGGGAATGATGCTAAAGCTGAAACTCCAGTACTTTGGCCACCTCATGCAAAGAGTTGACTCATTGGAAAAGACTCTGATGCTGGGAGGGATTGAGGGCAGGAGGAGAAGGGAATGACAGAGGATGAGATGGCTGGATGGCATCCCTGACTCGATGGATGTGAGTCTGAGTGAACTCCGAGAGTTGGTGATGGACAGGGAGGCCTGGCATGCTGTGATTCATGGGATCGCAGAGTCGGACACAACTGAGCGACTGAACTGAACTGAAGCATGGTCTCCAGTTCGTTCTTCAACTAGTTGGCGATTTTAGGTAAAGTACTTTCAAATTTTCTGCATGAAGCATTTATTATAAGTTGGAATAAAGTTATAAATGCCTGATATACTAATTGTTATTACTTCCCATGAACTCTAACATAACACTTATGTTGAAAGATTGAACTGGTATGCTTATTTTAGAGTTTCTGTTTTATAAAGAAAGAAACATTCCACACATAAAATGGTGTTATTTAATTTGACTGAATCCATCAGACAACTTGTCACAGGAGGTTTTTTATAGGTCCTTCTGTGATAAAATGGGACTTTGCCACAAAACAAGAGGTACCACTTATTTTCACTATTGATTCTAGGATTCGAAATTGACTATGTCTTTCAGTGGGCAAAGAAAGCATGTTTATATGCTTTTTTTTTTTATCATCCAGAGTCATGCTGTAGGTTGATCCCACAATAAAAATTTGAAAACTATGGAAAACTGTAGAGGGTAAATAAAGGTTACATACAGATTTTCCACTCAGACATGTCACATTGTTCTAGAATATTTCCTGTCAATCTCTTTGTGTACATTTTAACTTAGTTGGCATCATGATGTCCATGTAATTTTATTTCTTTACTTTTATTTGGTTTAATATTAAATGTTATTATTTGTCATTAAAAGTCTTCATAAATATCCTTTTAATCACAGAATATTTTTATTCTGTCTTGTTGAAGTACATAAAATAGACCACAAGAAAGCAAAGACATACCTTGGATAGCAAGATGTATCTTAAAAATGTCAAAAAGCCAAAAATTAATATACTTGCCTCTTGAGAAACCTATATGCAGGTCAGGAAGCAACAGTTAGAACTAGACATGGAACAACAGACTGGTTTCAGATAGGAAAAGGAGTACATCAAGGCTATATATTGTCACCTTGATTATTTAACTTACATGCAGAGTACATCATGAGAAACTCTGGGCTGGAAGAAACACAAGCTGGAATCAAAATTGCCAGGAGAAATATCAATAACCTCAGATATGCAGATGACACCACCTTTACGGCAGAAAGTGAAGAGGAACTGAAAAGGCTCTTAATGAAAGTAAAAGAGGAGAGGGAAAAAGTTGGCTT
>SJYC01006697.1:0-18525 GCA_006408675.1 Madoqua kirkii
GGATGTGGAGAAAAGGGAACCCTCTTACACTGTTGGTGGGAATGCAAACTAGTACAGCCACTATGGAAAACAGTGTGGAGATTCCTTTAAAAATTGCAAATAGAACTGCCTTATGACCCAGCAATCCCACTGCTGGGCATACACACCGAGGAACCAGAATTGAAAGAGACACATGTACCCCAATGTTCATTGCAACATTGTTTATAATAGCCAGGACATGGAAACAACCTGGATGTCCATCAGCAGATGAATGGATAAGAAAGCTTTGGTACGTATACACAATGGAGTATTACTCAGCCCTTAAAAAGAATAAATTTGAATCAGTTCTAATGAGATGGATGAAACTGGAGCCAATTATACAGAGTGAAGTAAGCCAGAAAGAAAAACACCAATACAGTATACTGACACATATATATGGAATTTAGAAAGATAGTAATGATGACCCTGTATGTGAGACAACAAAAGAGACACAGATGTATAGAACGGACTTTTGGACTCTGTGGGAGAGGGAGAGGGTGGGATGATTTGGGAGAATGGCATGGAAACATGTATACTATCATGTAAGAAATGAAGCACCAGTCTATGTTCGATACAGGATACAGGATGCTTGGGGCTGGTGCACAGGGATGATCCAGAGAGATGATATGGGGTGGGACGTGGGAGAGGGTTTCAGGATTGGGAGCTCGTGTACACCTGTGGCTGATTCATGTCAATGTATGGCAAAACCAATACAGTATTGTAAAGTAGAATAAAGTTAAAAAAAGAAAAGAAACCATGAAAGAAAGTGAAAAGTGAAAGTGGCTCGGTTAGGTCTGACTTTTTGTGACTGCATGCACTATACACAGTTCATAGAATTCTCCATGCCAGAATATTGAATTGGGTAGCTTTTCCCTTCTCCAGGGGATCTTCCCAACCCAGGTTCGAACCAGGTCTCCAGCATTGCAGGCGGATTCTTTACCAGCTAAGCCACAAAGGAAGCACAAGAATACTGGAGTGGGTAGCCTATGCCTTCTCCAGGGGATCTTCCCAACCCAGGAACTGAACCAGGGTCTCCTGCACTGCAGGTGGATTCTTTACAGACTGAACTGTCAGGGAAGCCCTCTAAGAAGCCATAGCAAGGAAAATTATAAACTATTTGTAATGGAATAAAAATGAAATGAAAATTTACCAGAATTTGTTGCATGCAGCTGAAGCTGCTCAATGCAACTAAATCTTAGTCTGTTTCATATGTTGAAATATTTTTTTCCCTAGTCTATTATTTCTGTATGGTATGGTGATTTAGATGTAAATGTCCTGATATGGAAAGAGCTTCAGGAGTATTTTCAAATTAAAAAAAAGCAAGACGTAAGAAAATCTATATAGTATAGTAGCATTTTGGTAGACAACTATTATGCATAATACATGTAGTATGTATACTGAACAGAATGTCCACTAGAATGTAAGTTCCTTGAGGTCAGGGGAATTCTTTTATTCATTGTTGTATCTCATTGCCTGTAACAGTGTGTAGAATATAGTTAGCAGTGGGGGTCAATATAACTTGCTAAATGACTGAATTAATAATCTATGATATCACATTTATGTAAAATAAGTATATAGGTACAAGTTAAATGGAGGAGGTTGCATGCATAGCTATGTATATTCATTTACATATTTAACTGCATAAAGCCATGTTTGGGAGAATATATACTAAACTGTTAAAGTGGTTGTCTATAGGGAAGGAACAGAATTGGGTGGAAGGTAAGTGAAAATAGACATTTACTGTTACTTCTGAAATTGGATATTCATATCATCATGTATTATTAATAAAAATATAAAGAATTTAATTATTATCTCAACTCTGACCAAAGATCTTTAAATTTGAAGATTCCATGTTCTATATCTATTCAAGAAGATTAGAGATACCAAGGGAACATTTCATGCAGAGATGGGCACAATAAAGGACAAATAGTATGGACCTAACAGAAGCAGAAGATAGTAAGAAGAGGTGGCAAGAATACACAGAAGAACTGTACAAAAAAGATCTTCATGACCCAGATAATCACGATGGTGTGATCACTCACCTAGAGCCAGACATCCTGGAATGTGAAGTCAAGTGGGCCTTAGGAAGCATCACTATGAACAAAGCTAGTGGAGGTGATGGAATTCCTGAGTTATTTCAAATCCTAAAAGATGATGCTGTAATAGTGCAGCACTCAGTATGCCAGCAAATTTGGAAGACTCTTCAGTGGCCACAGGACTGGAAAGGGAAGTTTTCATTTCAATCTCAAAGAAAGGCAATGCCAAAGAATGTTCAAACTACAGCACAATTGCAGTTATTTCACATGCTAGCAAAATAATGCTCAAAATTCTATAAGCCAGGCTTCAGTACCTGAACCATAAACTTCCAGATTTTTAAGCTGGATTTAGAAAAGGCAGAGGAACTAGAGATCAAATTGAAGGCATCTGTTGGATCATAGAAAAAGCAAGAGAATTCCAGAAAAACATTTACTTTTGCTTCACTGACTATGCTAAAGCCTTTGACTCTGTGGATGACAATAAACTGTGGAAAATTCTTAAACAGATGGGAATTCCAGACTACCTTATCTGCCTCCTGAGAAATCTGTATGCAGGTCAAGAAGCAACAGTTGTACATTAAGGCTGTATATTGTGACCCTGCTTATTTAACTTATATGCAGAGTACACCATGTGAAATTCTGGGCTAGATGAAGCACAAGCTGGAATAAAGATTACCAGGAGAAATATCAATAACTTTAGTTATGCAGATGATGCCACCCTTATTGCAGAAAGTGAAGAGGAAGTTTGCTTTGGGAGTTGGTGATGGACAGGGAGGCCTGGCATACTGTAGTCCATGGGATCGCAAAGAGTTGGACATGACTGAGTGACAGAACTGAACTGAACACAGTCAAAGGCTTTGGCATAATCAATAAAGCAGAAGTAGATGTTTTTCTGGAATTCTCTTGCTTTTTCTATGATCCAACATATGTTGTCAATTTGGTCTCTAGTTCCTCTGCCTTTTCATGCTAAGGAAGCCAAGTGTGCTGCATTTTATGGGGTCACAAAGCATTGGACATTACTGAGTGACAGAAAAACAAATGTCCTATGTCATTAAGCACTATTTTTGCCAGAGAGATTTTAAATGGACACTTAAAAGTGTCCTTTAAAATTAAAGAAGAGGCAATTCTTAAAAAGAAGTGTGAGCCAGACTTGCTATATGAAAGAAATAAAATACCAGTGCATGGTGAATAGGAACATAAATATTTTTTCCTATCATCAGGCTAAGGACAATATTCAGATGGTAGTGTCATAGTGGGTATATTGATGGGCTCATAGCAAGAATTGTTGAGGAGACAGTTAAAGTTACTTAGTAAGGGAACCAACAATCTGATATCCAGGGATGAAACTGAGTCAGGAACCAAACAAGAGAAAGATGCAATGGAGTGATTTATGTCATGAGGCAACTTTAATGGCTTTCATTTGCTGGATTTTATTGCCCTGTAGTACCTGTGGCAGTTGTCATATTTGGGATTATTATGAAGGTTCCAAGTGTCTCCAATTAGGCAAAACCTACGCTTTTGAGGTAGCTTCACAATCGATATTGTCAAAGAGGAATGCATTATGTTAAGATTTAATTTCATTCAGCAAGAATTTATAGAATGCTTACAGCACACAAAGATCTGGAGTAGGCTCTGTCAGGAATACAGAGGCAAATTAAGCGGTACCCTTTTCTCTAATAGTAGAATCTTGGAGGTGAATGAAAATATGAACATAAGTTGCCATGAAAGGATTAAAGTGATGAAGATACAGTGTTACTAAGTAGAGAAGTAACACAGTATCAGTGGGAAAGAGAGAATGAATGTGAGAGGAACTGAAGAGAGAGAACGGAACAAGCACAGCAACTGAGTGAATGCAGTGACTAAGACAACTGCCAAGACTCCATTGGATTCATTGAACATCCCAGGTCACTCTCTTGAGAGAGTGACTTTATCAGGACTTGCCTAGTTCCCAGGATTTCCTGGACTACAGAGGGTAAATATAAGACTGTCTACAGCCTCCATGGGCAACGAAGGAGCCATTTAAGACTACCACATGCGGATAACTTATATTTTACTTGTTTGTCTCACTGACTAGTCTGTAAGTTTCTCTGTGAAAGGATTTAATAATTATTCCTACATTCTTAGTGTCTTACACAGTGCCTGGTATATAGTAGCTACTCAATTATTTTTTGAACATAAAAGCAAGAGTTGTTCATTACAAAGAGATAACATGAACAATAGATGCTTAAGAGATCAAGAAGAGATGGAAAGAATACATGGAAGAACTGTATAAAAAAAAATCTTAATAACCAGATTACTACAATGGTGTAGTTAGTTACCCAGAACCAGATATTCTGGAGTGTGAAGTCCAGTGGGCCTTAAGAAGCACTGCTGTTAATAATACTAATGGATGTGATCAAAGTCCAGCAGAACTATTCAAATTTGTAAAGGATAATGCCTTCAAAGTTTTGCATTCATTATGTCAGCAAATCTGGAAGACCCAGCAGTGGGCACAGGACTGGAAAAGATCCATCATCATCCTAATTCCCAAGAAAGGTAGTACCAAAGAATGTGATAACCATCAGAAAATTGCACTCATCTCCTATGCTAGTAAGGTCATGCTTAAACTGGTCATAACAAACAACCTCTTCCAATAACACAAGAGAAGACTCTACACATGGACATCACCAGATGGTCAACACCAAAATCAGATTGATTATATTCTTTGCAGCCAAAGATGGAGAAGCTCTATACAGTCAATGAAAACAAGACCAGGAGCTGACTGTGGCTCAGATCATGAACTCCTTATTACCAAATTCAGACTCAAATTGAAGAAAGTAGGGAAAACCACTAGACCATTCAGGTATGACCTACATCAAATCCCTAATGAATATACAGTGGAAGTGAGAAATAGATTTAAGGGCCTAGATCTGTTCGATAGAGTGCCTGATGAACTATGGACTGAGGTTCGTGACACTGTACGGAAGACAGGGATCAAGACCATCCCCGTGGAAAAGAAATGCAAAAAAGCAAAATGGCTCTCTGGGCAGGCCTTACAAATAGCTGTGAAAAGAAGAGAGGCAAAAAGCAAAGGAGAAAAGAAAAGATATAAGCATTGAATGCAGAGTTCCAAAGAATAGCAAGAAGAGATAAGAAAGCCTTCTTCAGCGATCAATGCAAACAAATAGAGGAAAAGAACAGAATGGGAAAGACTAGAGATCTTTTCAAGAAAATTAGAGATACCAAGGGAACATTTCATGCAAAGATGGGCTCGATAAAGGACAGAAATGGTCTGGACCTAACAGAAGCAGAAGATATTAAGAAGAGGTGGCAAGAATACACGGAAGAACTGTATAAAAAAGATCTTCATGACCCAGATAATCATGATGATGTGATCACTAATCTAGAGCCAGACATCATGGAATGTGAAGTCCAGTGGGCCTTAGAAAGCATCACTATGAACAAAGCTAGTGGAGGTGATGGAATTCCAGTGGAGCTGTTTCAAATCCTGAAAGATGATGCTGTGAAAGTGCTGCACTCAATATGCCAGCATATTTGGAAAACTCAGCAGTGGCCACAGGACTGGAAAAGGTCCGTTTTCATTCCAATCCTAAAGAAAGACAATCCCCCAAAATGCTCAAACTACCACACAATTGCACTCATCTCACATGCTAGTAAAGTAATGCTCAAAATTCTCCAAGCCAGGCTTCAGCAATACATGAACCGTGAACTCCCTGATGTTCAAGCTGGTTTTAGAAAAGGCAGAGGAACCAGAGATCAAATTACCAACATCCACTGGATCATGGAAAAAGCAAAAAGAGTTCCAGAAAAACATCTATTTCTGCTTTATTGACTATGCCAAAGCCTTTGACTGTGTGGATCACAATAAACTTTGGAAAATTCTGAGAGAGATGGGAATACCAGACCACCTGACCTCCCTCTTGAGAAATCTGTATGCAGGTGAGGAAGCAACAGTTAGAACTGGACATGGAACAATAGACTGGTTCCAAATAGGAAAAGGAGTACGTCAAGGCTGTATACTGTCACCCTGTTTATTTAACTTATATGCAGAGTACATTATGAGAAATGCTGGACTAGAAGAAACACAAGCTGGAATCAAGATTGCCGGGAGAAATATCAATAACTTCCTATATGCAGATGGTACCACCCTTATGGCAGAAAGTGAAGAAGAACTAAAGAGCCTCTTGATGAAAGTGAAAGAGGAGAGTGAAAAAGTTGGTTTAAAGCTCAACATTCAGAAAACAAAGATCATGGCATCTGGTCCCGTCACCTCATGGCAAATAGATGGAGAAATAGTGGAAACAATGTCAGAGTTTATTTTTTGGGCTCCAAAATTACTGCAGATGGTGACTGCAGCCATGAAATTAAAAGATGCTTAGTCCTTGTAAGAAAAGTTATGACCAACCTAGATAGTACATTCAAAAGCTGAGACATTACTTTGCCAACTAAGGTCCGTCTAGTCAACGCTATGGTTTTTCCTGTGGTCATGTATGGATGCGAGAGTTGGACTGTGAAGAAGGCAGAGCACCAAAGAATTGATGCTTTTGAACTGTGGTGTTGGAGAAGACTCTTGAGAGTTCCTTGAACTGCAAGGAGATCCAACCAGTCTATTCTGAAGGAGATCAGCCCTGGGATTTCTTCAGAAGGAATGATGCTAAAGCTGAAACTCCTGTACTTTGGCCACCTCATGCGAAGAGTTTACTCATTGGAAAAGACTCTGATGCTTGGAAGGATTGAGGGCAGGAGGAGAAGGGGACGACAGAGGATAAGATGGCTGGATGGCATCACTGACTCGATGAACGTGAGTCTGAGTGAACTCCAAGAGATGGTGATGTCAGAGAGGCCTGGCGTGCTGCGATTCATGGGGTTGCAAAGAGTCGGACACGACTGAGCAACTGAACTGAGGGCTCAACATTATGTGAACCAAGAATTTCCAGATGTCCAAGCTGAGTTTAGAAAAGGAAGAGGAACTAGAGATCAAAATGCCAACATTTGCTGAATTACAGAGAAAGCATGGAGATTTCAGAAAAACATTGATCTCTCTTTCACTGCCTGTGCTAAAGCCTTTGACTGTGTGGATCATGACAAACTGCGGAAATCTCTTAGAGTGATGGGAATACCAGACCATCTTACCTGTCCTCTGAGAAACCTGTATGTGGGTGAAGAAGCAATGGTTAGAACAACATATGGGACAACCAATTAGTTCAAGATTGAGAAAGGAGTATGACCAGGCTGTTTGCTGTCACCTTGTTTAACCTATACGTTGAGCATGTCATGAGATGTGCTGGGCTGGATCCGTTACAAGTTTGAATCAAGATAGGCAGGAGAAAAATCAACAATCTCAGATATGTGAATGATAGTCCTCTAATGGCAGAAAGTGAAGAGAAACTAAACCCTCATAAAGAGGTTGATGGAGGAGAGTGAAAAGAGTCGACTTAAGACTAAATATTAAAAAAAATGAAGATCATGGCATCTAGCCCCATTACTGCCTGAAAATAGAAGGGGAAAATGTGGAAGTAATGATAGATTTCCTCTTCTTGGGCTCCAAAATCACTGTGGATGGAGACTGCAGGCATGAATATGATTGTTTCTTGGCAGCAAAGTGATGACAAAATTAGACAGTGTGTTGAAAACCAGAGAGATTACACTGCCAACAAAAGTCTGTGTAGTCAAAACTATGGTCTTCCCAATGGTCATGTACAGTTTTGAGAACTGGACTGTAAAGAAGGCAGAACCCCAAAGAACTGATGCCTTTGAACTGTGGTGCTGGAGAAGACTCCTGAAAGCCCTTTGGGCAGCCAGGAAATCAAACCAGTCAATCTTATGGGAGATCAACCCTGAATCAACTGGAAGGAACTATGCTGAAGCTGAAGCTCCAGTATTTTGGTCATCTGATGTGAACAGCCAACTCACTGGAAAAGTCCCTGATGCTGGGAAAAATTGAGGACGGAAGAAGAGGGCATCAGAGGATGAGATGACTGGATGGCATCACCGCTGCAATGAACATGAATTTGGGCAGACTTCAGGAGATGGTGAGGGACAGGGAGGCCTGGCATGCTATAGTCCCTGGGGTCACAAAGACTTGGACATGAGTGGGCAACTGAACAACAATAACAATGTGAGCAGAAAGTAAGGAGTCAAATTTATTTCATTTGTCTAGTAGGACTGAATCCCTGACTATTGTGATATTCATTATACAGAAGGCAGATACATAAATTCAGCCCCAATACTTGTGTTACTTAGATCCATTGTATCTGTTGATTTATATAAAATGATGCCTCTGTGTACCCAGAAAAGGAGATTTTTCCAATGTCAAAACTTATGCTAATTTTTCTGGGGATATAGACATGGTACCTCCTCTCAGTCTGGTAGAGTTCATCAGGTGTACTAGATGGGTGCAGAAGAAAATTACAACTCAAGAAGGGCAAGTGGTTTTGCTACCAGCATACTCATATGTATTATTTAGGGTAGTCTAGTAATGTTGCAGCAACAACAACCTCCTCACCTCAGTGGTTTCCAAGGACGGTTTTTTGCTCACACCACATGTCCATTTTGGACTGCCTTGTAGCTTGCCTGTACATTATCTTCACTCAGGGACCCAGCTAAATAGATCATCTTTTTTACCTAGAGCATTGCTGGTCATGTGGCAGAGGTATACACTGGCTATTAACTTCTTCCTAGAAGTGACATTCCTCACTTCACACATTTCATCAGCCAAAGCAGGTAACATGGGCATGTCTGAGTTCAATAGGCTAAGAAGTATAATCATCATACAGGGAAGGGAAGTCTTGATGAACAGAAATAACTTCAACCACATTATTTTTCTGTCCTCAATTTTCTAAACCCTAAGGCTCCATGTATTAGAGGAGAATCTTGAGATTTTAAAACATTTCAGGAGAAAAAGGAATAGGGTATAGGAATAAATAAGCTGTTCTGAAAGAAAGTGGGACTGTGGGAGAAACTTCAAATAAATATGAGAGAGGATTTTTAATTTAGCCATATACCCAATAAAGTAGTTGGTAAGAATGGTTGTGAAATCACAGAATTTTATTTGTCTGTGCAGATGATATTATCATATGCTTGTCACGACTAGGCTATTACAGTAAAATTTTTAAAAGAAGAAAAATGAAAAGATTTTGATCTAATGTCATCTTTATTTCAGAAAAAAGATAAGAACACATTGTTAAGACTGACAAAGAATTAATTTCTAGTTGCACTGAGAGGAAAAAAATTAGCAGACTAACAAAATTATAACCTTAACATGATTAAACTCATTACTCTTGAAGTGTGGAGCAGCAAATACTTTGTGTTGGTTTTTTAGTTTGTTTATAGAACTGGAAATGACTTTAGGATGTTAATATTTCATCAAATCAAAATTAATATCATTAGGTTTAAGATTTTGAAAACATCAAAACATTAACAGCATTACTTTTAAAGACTGAAATGTACAGCCTATTATACAGAGTGAAGTAAGTCAGAAAGAGAAAAATATATATTGTATATTAAAGCTTATATGGAATCTAGAAAAATAGTACTGATGAACCTATTTGCAGGGCAGGAAGAGAAGACACAGACAAAGAGAATGGACTGTGGACATAGCAGGAGAAGGAGAAGGTGGGACAAATCGATAGAGTAGCATTGACATATATATAGTACCATATATAAAACAGATAGCTAGTGCAATGTTGCTCCGTAACACAGGGAGCTCAACCATTTTGGTCTGTGACAACCTAGAGGAGTGAGATGGGAAGGATCGGAGGGAGAGGCTTAAGAGGGAGGGGATATATGTATACTTAGGCTGATTCATGTTGTATGGAAGAAACCAACACAACCTTGTAAATCAATTATCTTCCCATTAAAAATATTTTACAAAAAGACTGAAATGTTTCCAGCATTTTACAGGACTGATTTCCTGCTATGAAGGATGAAATCTTTAATAGTCTTGTTCTCCCTTCTACCTTTGTTTTGTTCTGATTTTATTTAATTTTATTCTAATTTCAAACTTACTTCGATATTGTAAGAATAGTGCAAGGCATTCCTGCATACTCTTTATCCAGATTTTTCATCTTTTAAATGTATTTCCCCATGTTTATATTAGTCTTTCTATTTTACCCATAGGCATATTATTTTTTCTAAGCTACACTTAATATATAGCCAAGTATATATTTCTGAAGAGCAAGGAAATTCTCCTGTATAATCACAATGCAATTTTCAGAATTTTAACATTGACATAAAACTGCCTAGTTAGCAGCTCATAATCAAATTTTGTCAGTTGTCTCAATATGATTTTTATAGATCTTTTTGTTTTTTAAAAATATTTATTTATTTGACTGCACCAGGTCTTAGTTGTGGCATACAGGATCTTTGATATTTTTTGAAGCACACGGGATCTTTAGTGAATTTTAGTTGCGGCATGTGGGATCTAGCACAAGATTCAACATAGGATAATGCCTTACTTAACTATCATGTCTTTTTATCTCCTTTAATAAGAAGCAATTGTTCAGCCTTTCACTTTTCTTGATCTTGACATTTTTTAGGAGTTTAGGCTATTTCATAGAATGTCCCTCAATTTGGATTTGTCTAATATTTCTTCATGATTCAATTTAGGTCATGTAGTTTTGGCAAGAATATCACTGAGGTGATGTATCTTTCTCAGTGAAGGCATAAAATATGTGTTCCAACATGGTGATATTAATTTTGACCATGAAATCAAATTGGTGTTCACCAGGTTTTTCTTCTCTAAGGTAATGTTTACCTTGTTTTAATTAACATGTATATAGAGAAGAGATATTCTATTTAATAGCTTAAGACTCATCAAAATTTGCCCACTAGTTTTAGCCCATTGATGATTTTCTATTTCTATCATTCCTTCTGTATTTATTAGTTGTCTTTCTATTACAAAAAGGAATTTTATTTTAGCATTGTCTACTTATTTTTTCATTGCAGTATGCATTTATGAATTGAATTGTCTCCTTCAAAAGACACAAAAGATACACAAGAGATATGCTAAAGTTATGCTGAAGATATGCTAAAGTCATACTCCCAGCACTTCCAAATATGCAGATGAATATATAAGCTTGGGCCTTAATCCAATATGATGGCTGTCCTTATAAAAAGGGGACATATGAATACAGACACATGTAGAGGGAAGATAATATGAAGACACATGTGGAGAATGCCATGTGAAGATGGAGCATCAGAGCAATGCCTCTACAAACCAAGAAATGACAGAGATATGCTGGAAAAACCACCTGAGGATGTCCTAGAAAGGGGCAAAGAAAGATTTCCCTACAGATTTTAGAGGAAGCATAGCCCTGCCTACACCCTGATTTTGGACTTCAAATCTCCAAACCTGTGAAACAACAAATTTCTGTTGTTTTAAGTCATCTAGTTCAAGAAACTTTGTTACAGCAGCCCCAGGAAACTAATATAACACGTGTGGATTTTTCTTTTATTCAAAAGTTATAATCAATTACCACTATTATTTATTTTGATGTACAAACTGCCCCAGATTTTGCCAGAGGGAGCCACCTCAAGCTGGCTCATGAAGCCCCTACATTTCCTTCGTTCTTGGCATAAGAAGGCACTCATGGCTCATTTTATAACTCTCCCGTGCTAGCCCTCCTCCCAGTTCTACAGCTAGGAGATACTTCTTTCTCTTTCTCTTTGTCTGTCTCACTCCCTATCTTGGCCTCATCTCTGTCTTTTGTTTGTCTATTTTTCATCTAGAATCTCCATAGGGTCAGTTTCAAGTACCTTGAATATACCCAGTACCTCAGGGTATATTCTTGTTTTCCTGCTTTCATATTTGTAACTCCTACAAGGAGAAATCTGGCTCTCATATTTTGAGTAGTACATTATTCATTTGCTCAAGCCTGAAATATGTTTACCCACTTGTATAAACTCACACAAATTAATCTTAGAATTGTTAAGCTATGCTACTGAAAAAAGGAATATTGGACTTCAGTATTTGTTTATAGTTTTAATTTTTCTTTTTTGTGTGTGTATAACTTAAATACATCGAAATACACAAATCCTAAGCATACAATGTATTGTTTCGACCAATTCATACACTTATGTACTCCACACCTCTACTAATATACAAAATCTTTCTATCACCCCAGAAAGTTTCTTTATGTCCATTACCAGTTAATCCCTTTCCTCAAAGCAATATCTTTCCCCATTTTTCACCTTTGTATAGTCTTGCTTGTTCCAGAATTTTATATAAACGGGATCATATATCATGTAGTTTTTGTGTCTGGCTTCTTTCACATAATGTGAATAATGTCTGAGGCTTGTACATATTGTTATATGTATTCATGACTTTGCTAAATGGGTTTTAAGCTTTAGTAGTTGCTTGATAGATTCTTTAGAGTTTTTAACATACAAACCATGTCATATGTGATTATAGACAGTTTTACTTTTTTCTTTCCAATTCACATTACTATTATGTATTTTTTCTTGCTTTGTTGCACTAGTTAGAAACTCCACTACAATACTGTATAAAAGTGATGGAACCTTTCCTTGTTTCCCAGTCTTAGGGGAAAATCATTTACTATTTCATCATTAGATATGATGTTAGCTGTAGGTTTTTTGTATACACTCTTTGTCAGATTTAGGAAGTTGCTTTGTTTTCTTAGTTTGCTAGGAACTTATCATGAATGGGTACTGAATTTTACCAAGTATTTTCTGTATTCATTGAAATTATGAGTTTTCTTGTTTACTCTGATATTATGGTCTTTGCTGACGCTGTTGCTAAGTCACGTCAATTGTGTCTGACTCTGTGCGACCCCATTGATGGCAGCCCACCAGGCTCCTCTGTCCCTGGGATTCTCCAGGCAAGAATACTGGAGTGGTCTTTACATTGTTTGATTTTCAATTGTTAAACAAACTTTTCATTCCTAGATAAACTTCACTTGGTCATCCTGTATTATCTTTGTTATATGTTGCTGTGTTTGTTTGGCCAATATTTTTTTCCGCAGTATTAATTTGATATATATATATATTTATTTGACTGTATTAGTGTGTAATTTCTGTGTCTTGTAATATTTTTATCATGTTTTGGCATGAGGGTTTGGGTAGTCTTACAAAATGATATAAGAATTCTCTAAAATAATTTGTCTAAGATTGGTGACATATCTTTCTTAAATGTTAAGAACATTCATTGGTATAATCACCTAGGATTGGGGTTTCCTTTGTAGCATGTTTTTTGATTGTGAATTCAACCTCTGTCACAGGTACAAGATTATTTAGATTTTCTACATCATACATCTCATTTTAAGTTGTGTATTTTATAAGAAATGTATTCAGTTCATCTATGTTGTAAAATTAACTGGCACAAAATTACCATTTAATGTTTGTGTGATTTGTAATTTCTCTAGTAATTGATATTAATACTTTTAATTTCCTTCCTTCCTTTTTTCCATTTTATAGCTAGGGATTTATCAATTTGGTTGATGTTTTTTCAAAGACCAACTTTCAGTTCAGTTCAGTTCAGTTCAGTTCAGTTGCTCAGTTGTGTCTGACTCTGTGACCCCATGAATCGCAGCACGCCAGGCCTCCCTGTTCATCACCAACTCCCAGAGTTCACTCAGACTCACGTCCATTGAGTCGGTGATGCCATCCAGCCATCTCATCCTCTGTCATCCCCTTCTCCTCCTGCCCCCAATCCCTCCCAGCATCAGAGTCTTTTCCAGTGAGTGAACTCTTCATATGAGGTGGCCAAAGTACTGGAGTTTCAGCTTTAGCATCATTCCTTCCAAAGAACACCCAGGACTGATCTCCTTCAGAATGGACTGGTTGGATCTCCATGCAGTCCATGGGACTCTTAAGTGTCTTCTCCAACACCATAGTTCAAAAGCATCAATTCTTTGGTGCTCAGCTTTCTTCACAATCCGACTCTCACATCTATACATGACCACTGGATAGACGGACTTTTGTTGGCAAAATAATGTCTCTGCTTTTGAATATCTTATCTAGGTTGGTTATAACCCTCCTTCCAAGGAGTAAGCATCTTCTAATTTCATGGCTGCAGTCACCATCTGCCGTGATTTTGGAGCCCCTCAAAATAAAGTCTGACACTGTTTTCCTGTTTCCCCATCTATTTCCCATGAAGTGATGGGACCAGATTCCATGATGTTAATTTTCTGAATGTTGAGCTTTAAGCCAGCTTTTTCACTGTCCTCTTTCACTTTCAAGAGGCTTTTTAGTTCCTCTTCCCTTTCTGCCATAAGGGTGGTGTTATCTGCATATCAGAGGTTATTGATATTTCTCTTGGCAATCTTGATTCCAGCTGGTGCTTCTTCCAGCTCAGCGCTTCTCATGATGTACTTTGTGTATAAGTTAAATAAGCAAGGTGACAATATACAGCCTTGATGTACTCCTTTTCCTATTTGGAACCAGTCTGTTGTTCCATGTCCAGTTCCAACTGTTGCTTCCTTGCCTGCATATAAGTTTCTCAAGAGGCAGGTCAGGTGGTCTGGTATTCCCACCTCTTTCAGAATTTTCCACAGTTTATTATGATCCATACAGTCAAGGCTTTAGCATAACAAAATATAGATGTTTTTCTGAAACTCTTTTTGCTTTTTCCATGATTAAACAGATGTTGGCAACTTGATCTCTGGTTCCTCTGCCTTTTCTAAAACCAGCTTGAACATCTGAAAGTTCACGGTTCACATATTGCTGAAGCCTGGCTTGGAGAATTTTGAGTATTACTTTACTAGTGTGTGAGATGAGTGTAATTGTGCGGTAGTTAGAGCATTCTTTAGCATTGCTTTTCTTTGGGATTGGAATGAAAATGGACCTTTTCTAGTCCTGTGGCCACTGCTGAGTTTTTCAAATTTGCTGACATATTGAGTGCAGCACTTTCACAGCATCATTTTTCAGGATTTGAAATAGCTCAACTGGAATTCTATCACCTCCACTAGCTTTGTTCGTAGTGATGCTTTCTAAGGCCCACTTGACTTCACATTCCAGGCTGTCTGGCTCTAAGTGAGTAATCACACCATCATGATTATCTGGGTCATGAAGATCTTTTTAGTACAGTTTTTCTGTGTATTCTTGCCACCTCTTTTTAATATCTTCTGCTTCTGTTAGGTCCAGACCATTTCTGTCCTTTATTGAGCCCATCTTTGCATGAAATGTTCCCTTGGTATCTCTAATATTCTTAAAGAGATCTCTAGTCTTTCCCATTCTGTTCTTTTCCTCTATTTCTTTGCATTGATCACTAAGGAAGGCTTTCTTATCTCTCCTTGCTATTCTTTGGGACTCTGCATTCTGGTGCTTATATATTTTCTTCTCTCCTTTGCTTTTCGCTTCTCTTCTTTTCACAGCTTTCTGTAAGACAGCCATTTTGCTTTTTCTGCATTTCTTTCATGGGAATAGTCTTGATCCCTGTCTCCTGTCCATATATTCCTATCACACATTATTATAATTTTTGCTTTAAAAAGTCATATGTTGTTTAAAAAAATTAAGAGAGAACAAACAGGGCATTTTATATTTATCATTTCTAATGCTTGATAGTCCTTACTGTAAATCTATGTTTTCATCTGGTGCTATTTCTCTTTAGCCTAAAGAGCTTTGTTTAATATTTCTTGTAGTGTAGATCAATTGGCAACAAAATTTTCAACTTTTCCTTGATTTGACTATGTGTTAAATTCATCTTTATAGTTAATGGATAATTTTCCTGGATAAAGAAACCTGGATTGAATGTCTGTTATTTTTCTTTCATCATTTAAATAATGTTGTTCTGGTTAAGTACCATTGCCTGACAAATACCCCCAAAACACCAATTTGTTAAATTACACGTAATGATTTTGTTGTTTAGAAATTTGGGCAGGGCTCGGTTGAGTGATTCTTTTGCTCCATATGTCATTGGTAGTAGTTATTTTATGGTGTTCAGCTATGACTTGTTAGCACTTTCCAAGATGATATCATTCAAACACATGTAATCTTGGTAAAATGCATGGAGGCTAGGGCTCAGTTACACATTTCTCCATCTTCATGTAGTCTCAGAGGCTATCCATATCCTTTTGGGCAGTGTATTTGGACTTTTATCTGTCATCTCAGAACTTCAGGAATAAGTGTTTCAAAAGATGAAAAGAAGCTATCATTCTCTTAAGGTGCATGAGTAGATACAATATTATTTCTACCATATTCTTTTGGTTATGCTATCACATAGCTCAGTCAGATTCAAAGGAAGGGAATCTCTCAATTGGAGGAGTAGCAAAGAAATTCAGCCACCTTTTTTCTATCACAGCCCTCCACAGTTTCTCTGGGCTTTCACTATTTCTGCTGAGAAGTATCGGCCATCATTGCTATCATTGTTTTTCTATTAGGTAGTATGTTGTTTTCTCTCTCATTTTCAAGACTTTACTTTTAGTTTTCAGTTGTATGACTACAATGTATCTAACTGTGATTTTCTTTATATTTATCTCACTTGAAGTTTATTGAACTACTTGGATCTGTAAGTTTATGTTTTCCAGTAAATTTGGGAAATTTTTGTTGCTCTTTTTTTTCCGTTTGTTCCCCCTCCATTGTGTCTACTCCACAGCTGCTCACATTTTCCTTTTTTTCTCCCTTCTTTTCTGATTGGCTAATTCTATTAATCTATCTTTAAGATTTTAGAGACTAGCTTCTTTTTCCTTCACTAGTTCAAGTGCTGAATTTAATGTAAATATTGTACTTTACCATTTTAGAATTTCTACTTGGTTCCCTTTTTTCCCCTTAATAGACTTATTTTTTTAAACTTTTTATTTTGTGTTGGAGTTTACTCAACTAACAGTGTTGTGATAGTTTCAGGTGAATAGTGAAGGGACTCAGTCATAAATATACACACATCCATTCTCTTCCAAACTCCTGTCCCATTCAGACTGCTAAATAACATTGAAAACAGTTCCATGTGCTATACAGTAGGTCCTTGCTGGTTATCCATTTTAAATATAGCTCCACTTGGTTCATCTTTATAGTTTCATATCTTTGAGATTCTTCTGCATTTGTTCATTTATTTTGATGAATCACTTTCTCAAAAAAATTGTTATTTACTTATTTTTGGCTGTGCTGGATCTTCATTGCTCTTGTCTAGTTGCGGTGTTCAGGCTTCTCATTGTGATGGCTCCTTTTGCTGTGGAACACGGGTTCTAAAGCACCCGGGCTTCAGTAGTTGTGGCACATGGGCTCAGTAGTCATGGCTCCCAGACTCTGGAGCAGAGGCTCAGAAGCTGGGGCTCACGGGCTTAGTTGCTCTGTGGCATGCAGGATTTTCCAGGACCAGGGATCAAACTCACATCTCCTGCTTTGGCAAGTGGATTCCTATCCACTGAGCCACCAAGGAAGCCCTTGATGAATCACTTTTTAAAGTTCTTGAACATATTCTTAATAGCTGCTTTAAGTTTAGACTCTGGAGCAGAGGCTCAGAAGCTGGGGCTCACGGGCTTAGTTGCTCTGTGGCTGCAGGATTTTCCAGGACCAGGGATCAAACTCACATCTCCTGCTTTGGCAAGTGGATTCCTATCCACTGAGCCACCAAGGAAGCCCTTGATGAATCACTTTTTAAAGTTCTTGAACATATTCTTAATAGCTGCTTTAAGTTTTGCCTGCTAATTTCAGTGCCTAGATCAAACCAGAGTTAATTTCTGTTGACTACTTTTTGACTATGGGACATATTTTTCTGTTTCCTTGCATGTTTTGTGATTTTTTGGCTCTCTGCTGGACATTGTGGCTAATATATCGTAAAGATGCTGAATTCTGCTACCCACTTATGAAAGGTGCTGATTTCTGTTCTAGCAGTCTATAACTCAAACTCCACAATCTGTATCCACTATGGTATGCTCCAGTTACATTTTCTGGTCAGTTCTTTTAGTCTTTCAACTGTCACCTCTCAGAGTCCTGGTCATTTTAATTTTGTCCTGGTAGTTTCCTTCACTTACTCACAGTTCAGGGTTAGACAAAGATTTGGACAGAATTTACATGTAGATTTTCTTTTATATACATTTCTATGGTTCTCCATTTTCAAAGATTTGTCCCCTCACTTCCTCACTTTTTAGTTGCTTTGGCAGCCCTAGGCTCCATTCTCTGACTTCTTAAGTCAGGAAGAATGCAGCTTCCTGCTTAGAAAATTGTGATGTGCTGTATAAAGCAGAAAGTTACTATATGTGAAAAGCTGTACAAATGCAAATGTTGCCCAGTAGAGTTCCCTTTTATCGAGTCAACTACTTTCCAGTATGCTTGCCTTTCTTCATTGTTTAATGTATTAAACTAATTAAATAATATTTTGTCTCAATTTTATAATTGTTATATGTGGGAGGGTTAGTATGATACAAACTATTATTATTACTAAAAGCAGAAAATAGACATTAATTTTTCCTATGTCATTGTTATAATATTTTCATTTTATTTTGTAGCCAAATTTCCCCAGTGGAAGTGAGAAATAGATTTAAGGGACTAGATCTGATAGACAGAGTGCTTGATGAAC